>JAOEHX010052762.1:39270-55538 GCA_025448015.1 Bolborhynchus lineola
GCAGACAGGGATGCAGACAGGGATGCAGACAGGGATGGATGCAGACAGGGATGCAGACAGGGATGCAGACAGGGATGCAGGGATGGATGCAGGGATGGATGCAGACAGGGATGCAGGCTGCGCCACCCGCGCCGGCGATGCTCCCCCCTGGACCACCCCAGCACGGCGCAGGCAGCGCCGCACCGCCACGCTGCGAGGGACCGACGGGCGACGCATCGCCCGCTCCGGAAGGGGAAGCAGCATCTCGGCTTCCTCTTCCTCCCCGGCGGCGGAGCGGTGCCCTGGGGCTGCGGAGGAAGGTGACCGAGCGGCGCCATGGGGCTTCACTTCGGGAACCTGGCGCGGGTCCGCCACATCATCACCTACAGCCTGTCGCCGTTCGAGCAGCGCGCCTTCCCCAACGTCTTCTCGCACGGGGTGCCCAACGTGTGGCGGCGGTTCAGCTCCCAGGTCTTCAAGGTGGTGCCCCGTGAGTACAGCGGCACCGGAGCCCTCCTTTAGTTACCCTTTTTCCCCCTCAGCATCGTCGCTTTGGGGACGGGAGGCGCTGCGCGGCAGCAGCCCTGTGTAACGCTCTTTGTTGTCACAGAAGGGCTGTGTTTATGGCAGTGCAGCTTGTGAGTGTTCCCCTTTCCTTTCCAGCCTTCGCGGCAGCCTATCTCATCTATTCCTGGGGAACCCAAGAGTTTGAGAGGCTGAAGAGGAAGAACCCCGCTGACTATGAAAACGATCAGTGATTCAGTTAACAGGGATGTCGTTCTCTCGCTGTATTATCACTTCGGTGTTGTTAAGCTTCTCCACATGACTAGAAGGGTATTAAGACGGAGATAAGCCTTGTCTAATAAACTTTGCCCTGTGACTTTGCGTGAAATCTTGTGAGTCTTGGGATGCTTAAGGTGAGCAGCATCAAATCTGTGTCTGGTTTGCTCTGTCCAGGGAGATAATCAGGCTAAAGCTCTGTATGCTCACATGCTTTTATCTCAGAGCATTTCCAGCCTGCTTCTTTGCAGCATTTCTCAGTGTAACTAACACAGCAAGGGGTGTCTTCAGCTGGGGATGATTTGAAATAACACCTCCTACCCCCCTGCTGTTTGTCTTTCCATCACTGGCTCCTGCTTCATCCTCTAGCCTTGAGATCTGTGAAAGGCAAACAGGCCATGACTCAGTACTGCCCAGCACTGTGTGAGCTGGCCGGTGGTCAGGGCTGAGCATGGACCTCGACCCCTGTGCAGCGTCTTGTGCTTCACCAGGAGCCCCATGCAGGGACAACGGGTACCTGCAGCACCCCAGCGGGTACACACTGCACCAGGAGAGGTTTCATCACGATGCAAGAAAGGGATTTTTCCTGCATCTGAGCAGTCGGTGACAGGAACAACCTCCCCAGGGGTGTCCTCAGCTGGAGGTTTACAGACGAGACAGGACATGGTGCCAGATGGCCTCAGCCGGGTCCCTTCCCATGGCAGACTGGAACAGACAATATTTTAAGGTCCTTTCCAACCTGGGCTGTTCTGTGACTGAAATTACCCAGTTACATTAATAAACTGTAGTTCTGCCATTGATTAGTATTAACAGAATCATAGAAACAAGGCCCTTTAATACCTGAAGATGATTTAAACCCAACTGCTTGTAGTAAAGTTACTGAAGTATGCAACGAAGAAACTCGCCCTGTGGCTTTAAGTGAACAAGCTTCACTATTCACAGTCCAAACACCTGCCTGGTTCCCTTATCCTATTTTTCCCTTTCAGCTGACTGTCTCAAGCTCCTGCCCCACATGAAGCAATACGTTTATCTCCCTGTGGTGCTGTTCCTGCAGCTGGTACCAAGAGTTTATCTTATCCACGGTGTGGGAGTGACGTTTCCCCGGGTTCATTTCTTGATGTGCTCAGCCCTGGGCTATTTGGAAAACAAGGATGCTCGGGCTCTTCTTTCAGGAAGACGGGGATTACACAGTTTTTATAGCTGAATGCTTTATTCTTTTGGGGCTCTTAAGCACATGGGACTAAGCTTACTCTTAGGGCTGTTCCTACTGCTCTTGTGTTTACTCCAAGCACAGTGGGATGTTGGCATAAACAGGAGTAGTGCAAGTCCTAGAACGGTTTGGGTTGGACAGGACCTTAAACACCATCTAGTTCCAAAGCACCCACATCCTGCTTATCTCCCGTCTGGCAGCCCCGCCAGCAGTTGATGGGCAGCTGAAAGGGTGCCCTGGTGTGAGCTTTTGTGTTGGTAGCTTCCACAAACACCCGTTTTTCACCACATTCCACTCCAGCGGCTGCTGAAGGTCGGGCTCTGTCCCTGCTCACAGACGGTTGATCCGTGGCCAAACAAGCTGCTAGACAAGAGCAAACAGCACAGCACGTGCCCAGCACCATCCCCTCGGCTGCAGTGTCAGCAGCGGGCAGGCTGCAGGCCGGGACTCCTCACCCTTTGCTCCTGTCGCAACCGTGCCCAAATGATGTCCTCTGTCCCTGCAGAGCCGTCCCCCGGCAACGGTGTCCCTGTGCTCGCCGCAGGGCCTGGCCCGGAGACATTCGGGACAGCAGCCAGTGGGAACGGCAGGGCTGAACAAGGTGTCTGGAAGTTCTTCTGTCGTCTCATTTATTTCTGACCTCCCTTTGGGAAATATCAGAAGTGGCAACAGAGCAACAGTGTGGGCTTTGCTGTTAGAACCTGTGGCTTTTTACTGGCAACCTGGGCTTGTCTATGTGGAAACACTTGGCCCAGTTCTCGTCTCTCTTCCCCAATCTCTTGCCCAGAGCGCACAGATTGCTGCCTGAAAGGGACATGCTGATGCTGTCAGTAACCCAGAAGGACACATAAGGATTTTGATTTAGTGGCACAAAGGACTGGTCTCACCTAGCCAGAAAACCTGAGAAATGAGGACATACAGAGGGCCTCACTGCCAGAGTTGAAGGAGCTGTCACCTCAAATCCTGTGCTCCACGGATGAAGGCTATTGCTGCTGCCTCTTGTCCTTCCTCTGTTCTATGCTAGTGCCTAGTGGAAACAGCAGAAATTAGAACGAATTCTCCAATACCAATTGTAGACAACAAGCTGGGAAGGGTTTTTATTTAATCCCAATGAAGTTTGGGCTAAGGGGCAATCATCTGTAGACAGGAACCTGACAACATGGCATTATCTTAATCTAACTTGCCTTCCACGCTGGCACTTCTGCCTCCATGTTAAGCAATCCCTGAAAATGGCAGCCTCTTACATCCAGATTTGTATTTGCCATTTAGCAAAAGCAGACTTCACTATTTTATACACTATCGTGACAGCTTAAAACACAGCGTGCTCCAAACCCCACAGACACCTGGCACAAATAAACTGGCATTCTCTTTGTGCTACTCTGCAATCTCAAGCATCTTGTACCTGGCAGGTTGGGTGTACAGGGGGGAGCTGTGGGAGCCAGAGGCACAACATCTGAGATGAGGAGCAGGAACCAGTGAGGTCCATGTACACGCTCATCTTACACTCTTCTCCCACCTGTCCCAGTGCCCGTAAGCTGAGGGGGTTACTGAAGGCAAGAGGTAACACACAGCTGTTCTTAAATGTTCTTTGGGCTGTTGCAATCCCATTTCACAATGGGAAAAACTAACATTCCTCTTGATGACAGGGTGCTCACCCACATCCATGGGAGCTGAGGCACCCTTTAGGAGACTAATGTGAGTTACACTGTAAGGTGCAGACTGTAGCAGTGACAGCTCATCGAAAGAAGCCACAGCCTTGCCACGTGGAGCAACTCTGCTCCCGAAACCCTTGCAGCAATCTCTCCTTTTGGGATTCACCATTTAGAGATCACCATCTTCATCAGCACATCAGGATCCCTGGGAGAAGAGGTCTGTTATCATGTACAACATACATTTTACATCCCAAAGCCTATCTGACAAGTGTTCTTCCTGCTTTTTGAGCGCTGTGTGTGGCACAAGGCAGGTTAAGGAACTTCCTTGTCATTCTTTCACATACCAAGAATGAGAAGCACAATCAAAACTGTGATTCTTTGCTCCAAATAAGCTCACTAAGACAAAACTTCCCCCGGGTGACAGACTCAAAGCTGCACACACTGCACCTCTCATAGAAGTTAAATAAGGTCACAGCTTTCGATCTTTACCCTAATTCTTCGGGCGAGCCAGCCTTTTGCATTCAAATCCACCATAGGGTTCTGGTAATGCGCTAGGTAGGTTTTAAAGGAAGGAACAGTTGGCACTGGTGGTAAGCTGAGCAGACAAAGTACAAGTGGAAGGAGGGTAAATCATTAGCCAGAGAGACAGGCCTTGAACCAGATCACTGCAGCAGATGCTAATTTAGTAGTTCCCTCTTGCTCCGAAACGAACTTTGGTCCCGCAATGACTGACACCTGATGCAACGATAAGAGAATGAAGTCTATAAAAATCTAGCTGGGGCTTGGGAAGGTCTATTTGGGGCTCTTCTACCTCCTCCACCCGAGGCCGGTCCTGCGGTCCAAGTGACAGCGCACACGGTGAAGATGCACTGTTGGAAAACGCTGGCGGTCGCCTTGCTCTGCTCACTGCTGCTCTGTCAGGTAAATGGAGATGAGGATTTACAGCGCTGCTTCAAACGCTCACAGACTTACTAAAAGCTGTTACCATTTGCATGAATAAGAATACCTGGCAGAGGTTAGAGGTGACAGCAGAGCTCCTTCAGAGCACTCGTGGTCACAACCAACCTGCCTGGTGAATACTGCGTTCCTCTGAGATGTAACTTAGCAGTAGTTCTGCCTTTCCTGCCAAGATTAAACACCACTGTTGATTGCTATACTTCTTACTCTGTGGGGGTACGATACACGCAGTTACTCTTCAACAGAGAACGCTGTGAGCTGAAAAAGAGATTTCAAGTTCATCAATTGAAATTAAGACTCGTGAGCTCAGCAGCAGGATGACCAGCTGCCGCACGCTCCGACAGTCACCCCCGCTCTCTTCCAGACACACTGTGCTTCCTTGAGCCAACCAGAGCCTCAACGGATGAGACAGAGGAGGATGACACCCTTCTGGAGAGGCGTCTCGCTGAGACCCGTTGGAGCCTCGTGCAGGGACAACAGTGAATGCATAACAATGCTCTGCAGGTAACATCCTCATTCAGGTTCAGGCTCAGTGTGACTTAGTATCGCATTAGGCAGAGAAGTTCCCACTTACTGTCCCCAAATGAGGTATGGAGTTAATTCTGTACATTAAAAAGAAGATACCAGGAATAGGAATGGGGCAATAGATTCAAACCTCCTTTGTAAGCAATGCAAAGAGAGCAGAGTCCAAGTGCCCCTGATGACAACCCCTGCTCCTTTCATTGCAACCCCAGATAACCTGTCTCCTGGAAAAAGAGCACAGGATTTGAGACAGCTTTTGGGTAATCAGAGACTTTAAACCCAATCCTTTTTAAAGGCAGTCCTGTTCCCTCTAAGGCATATTAATTAAAAGCAGTATCTTACCCTAAATGAATCACTTCAAGGTGATTACATATGCTCCCAGTTTAAAAGATAACTAAATCTAAAAAGCCACTAGGCATGAGCAAATTGTCCAACTATGTCTACTTAAATTGATTAGCTACAATTACTACTTGGTGACTGAAAGGTGATTTTGCATGGCCCATACTCCACATATACCAGACATCAATTAGAGATGGGTAGAACAGAGCCAGTTTCTGCTCTATGTACAGTACAGGGTAGCCAGGTGCTATTCTGGGTGCATTTGCAACATATATTGGTTCTCCTGATTAACTAACAGCAGCTACTGGAAGATCTCAACAGAAGGGTTTCAGCTGTGGGCAATTTCTAGACCACAGCCCCAGCATACAGCTCTGTGGAACACACATTGGAGCTGTAATGTAAAGCAGAGAACGTAAAATAAATCAAGGAACTGAATAAAGGGGGGAATGCAACGTGCACAGCGCTTGAGCAGAGCATGAGCCCTGCTGCTAAGGCCATGCCCAAGGTGGCAATGCCTGAGGAGGTGTTCTTTTCCAGGAAGAACCGCTGCTTCCTGACGACAGCCTCGGAGTGACCTCTCTCCCTGAAGCCCACCCATCGCTGCTACTGCTAGCAGTGAAGTATTTATTGACCCTTCAGAAGCGAGGACAGCGGATCCAGCAAAAATGTATTTAATGGTTCTGCCCCAGGAACTGACAACGGACTTCAAAGAGCTTGAGAGCGTTTCCTACCCGGGGCTGTGCCTCTGCAGCACACCTCAGGACGGCTCTGGCCAAGCTCAATAAAAGGACTGTGCATCCCCCGTTTGTTCGGCTTTTTGTAATGGTTCCTTACTGTTTTTTAAGGTGTGAATTAAAAATGTCTGTTCAGCAAACTACCTCGGTTCTCCTTGTATCCTGTGAGCAAAGGGTACAGGGAGTGCACAGCCGGCGCTTCAAGCAGGAGTGCTTAGTTCAAACCGGACTTTAAACACTTAGCCTTCAAGCTGGCAAGTGCACAAAGCAGAGCACGCTTCTATCTCCTTTCCGTCTCAACAGCTGAACTCTTATCAGCACCCCAGATAAAGGCCTGTTAGAAAGGGAGAGCAAACAAACTGATAATACTGATAGCATTTTAATATCCCAAATATATCCAGCGATAACTGGAAGGAAAAGTATTTACCTTTAATTACTTCTAATCAAATTTACTTTAATACATGTCCTAGACTGACTTTTGCCACTGGAGTAGCTCCTGTTTTAAAACAAATGGATCAAAACCCAGTTTTGATCTGTCAGCCGTTAACTTGCAGGGCTGAAAGGAACAAAACCACCTTTGATTAGACCAGTATCAAGCAGAGCAGGATGCAAACACTGAAGCCTGTTTCCCTTTTGTTATGCATAGATCAGAAAGCTTTGCTCAAGTACCAGGGAGGAGGAGAGCCACACAGGACACCAGCACAGCGGTTTTGAAGTTTAATACAGAAAATCTATTTGATATTTATTAAACTTAGTTTCTCCAGTTACAGTTTTGCATTGTACAAAGCATTTTAATGACACAGTAGTTAAAAAGATCTTTACAAATTGAAATGTGATACCCTTTTCTCCAAATATTTTAATTGCCATAAATTTGTTTAAAAATACACATTAAACGCATGTTTCAGACACTAAACTTTCTATAATCTCAATACCACAAAATACATAGAATATACTATACAGATGTGGAAAAAATCTAGTTAGTATATAATACTTTGCTCACCATTAACAGCTTTATTACGTGAAATGCACATACTGACTTAGAAATCCTAATTTTGAGCCCCGAAGTACCCTTTGAAATTTCAAATGTATTGCAACAAATAAAATCACAGTCTGTTTTTTCTTCTTTTAGGTTTTGGTTGAAGACAGATGCCTAAATACTCTGATAGAAAACAAAATGTAACACATGGACTCGTCATGTACAAAGCATAAAACAGAGACATCCCATTAGTTACTAACAGTACCTTTTCTGAGTGGTTAATAAGGGCTTCACTTATAAGTGACAGGTTCAAAGTGACCTTCCCCCACCCGCGAGCCCTCCCCCAAAAGAAAAACCCTTTTTCACCAAATAATAATTTCAAATAAGATAAAGGATTTGTTTTAATAAATATATAAGCACTTTATCCTCCATATACAAAATTTCTTAAAACAATTTTAAAAGGGGGGGGGGGACCAGATACAAATGTCAGGAACTGTGCTTGCAAAAGTCATGCCTGGTCCTTAGAGTTGAGTCCTGGCGTGTGGGATGCCAGCGCAGCCCAGGGGAACACGGCACCAGCCATCGGGCTTGCATATAAAAACTGGAGAGAGGAATGCCGCCTCCCAATCTGCCTGTATTGGCTCCATCGGCATGTGTGGAGTTACACCAGGAATGGAAATGCTTTCCTCAAGCTTCCAGATGGAATTAAACCAAGTGAAGCATTCACATTAGACATCCTGTGGGAACTCCACACTGTGCCACCGCATCCACAACCCCTCCGAGCACCAGCCAGGAGCAGAGCTGAGGTTGCCCTCACCCAGGGCACAGCTGCTGCTCCACCGGGCTCCTACCGAGCCCACATCATCCTGATGGCACAACCAGCCCCCACCTCCCACCCAGCACCGCTCGCTTCCGAAAGCCATCCCTGGAGCCATATTCCAGGCCAGGCCAGATGTGGTTCTGGGCAACCTGATCTAGTGGAAGATGCCCCTGCTCATTGCAGGGTGGTTGGACTAGAAGACCCTGGAAGGTTCCTTCCAGCCCAAACTATCCTATGATTCTACGAAACAGCACCCCGGCAGCAGAGCCTAGTTCCTTGCAAAGTAACGGAACTGGATGTGGATCATGATTCCCCGATTCACTGAGTTTAACTTCCCTATTTAGGGGATTTGTCTCCCGGAACAGCTCTGGATTTGTCTGAGTTGGCTAGCAAAAGCTTTGGCTACTCTCACAGATGTCTAGCGTTCGCTTTGTTGCTCGGAAACACAGGGTTTTCCATAACACTGATTCATCAGACAGAGAAACTGAAACCCCGACCACGGTATTTGTCAGAAATGTGAGAATTTGGAAGCTGCTGACTCCCCAGTGGGTAATTCAAACTTGACTTGCTCAGGCCCTTTCAATCCCTTAATATAAACACTGCAGTGACAGCAAATACCTGTTAGGTCAACTATTAAATACAGCAAAGGTAGTCTCTCTTCCTCCCTCCAGCAGCTTGCCACTTTGGCAAACCACCTCCTCATGTGCCTATGGCATTAGTTTTACTTGCCCCAGGCAAGCGCTACATTATTCCTATGAAGTACTGACTCAATGTGTTGGGGCCGTTCATAAATACAGTTGAGGGCATCGTTTTGTGATCACAGCAATCAAGCCTCAGCAATCTAAAGGAATATACATTGCACTCCTGTATAATATGCAATATTTATCACCAATAAGATGGTGATTCAGCACTCAATAAATAATATATCAATATAGTCAGTTGCACCATAATCTAAAAACAAGTATAACATATACTTTGGACAGACTGAGTTCATATATATATACATATATATTAAAAGACACATACAATACAAATTGCATACTGCCATCGAAAGCCAAGAAGAGCCACCCAGATGCTCTGCTTTATGGCTAATAGTTTGAAATCAAAAGAAAAGTCTAGGGCTGTTTCTCTATGATGTCCTGAATATTTGTTTAGAACTACTGATGGTTGCACCTTATCACCCAGGACCCTGAAGTCGGAGAGCGGGTTCAGACAGCACTGATAGCTGAGCAAGCCTAGTCTGAGTAAGCCATTATTAAGATTCACCAACTATAGGACCACAGTCAGTGAGGGAATTAACATCACAGCATTGATATGTATTTAACAGACAAGTGTCTGGGGGATCATCTGGGAAGGCAGGAGTTCAGGATTCCCTCATTTGTCACTAGTGCGACGCGTATTGGTACCCCAGTGGCGTGTGTCACCACTATGGAAGAACAGGGTGAGACCCATCGCCTGCACTAGGGCAGAGGGATGGAAGCCTATTGAGCACTTAGCTACAGAATCTGACAGAGTACATCACTTTCCTCCTGGAAACAACAGTACATCCCAAAATAAGGTGTGCTTTTGGAATGGGGAAGTTTCTCCGTTTGAACTAGCCACAGATGCATAAGGCATTTCTTTTCGATTCATGAGGCCACCAGTATCTCCTGTATGACAGGCGGCCTGGGGCAGTGCTCCAGGGATATTCCACCCCGAAAATCCACTGTCCAGGTGGGACACTTTCAACCAGTCAGGTCCACATTTTGACATGATGTATAGGGGCTGGTCTCTTCTCCTAAGTGACAGAACACAAGGAAACAGCCTCAAGCTGCACCAGGGGAGGTTTAGACTGGATATTAGATACAACTCCTTCCCCAAAGGGTGCTCAGGCATTGGAACAGGCTGCCCAGGGCAGTGCTGGAGTCACTGTACTTGAAGTGTCCACAAACCATGTAGATGAGGCTCTTGGTTACATGGTTTAGTGGTGGCCTTGGCAGTGCTGGGGAACTGTTGGACTTCATGATCTTACAAGGTCTTTTCCAACCTAGTTGATTCCTATGATAACATCTTGTGGTTGTTCAAAGACCATTAAGACCCACTGACCTAGGGATAAGCGATACATTTTAAAGAGACCTATTTAACATGATACCAAAAGGTATTTGTGGGACTCTAGTTAAGGAAAAGAAAAATAATTCCCAGAGATGAGCCCATTCCTGCTACCAGGAATGGTACCTGTGCACAACGGAGCAAGCCAGAACGCAGCCATGCCGGCTAGTGCAGCACTACACAAAAAAGAAACGATGAATGCAACTTCTATGAAGGTATCTTTTATATAGCGTCAAAAGTGTGCTAGGCACTTTAGAGTATTAAAGGAAAAAGAGTTGACAGTGTCCCATTAGCCAAGATGTGGAGTCTGAGGGTACAGATTCTGTCTCAAACAGCAAACGCTAACAGAAATGTGACCTTGCACAGTGATTCAAGGAAAAGGATGCTCCAACAGACCTGAAGAGGAAATTCAGCTGTCATGGGAAGAGTCACAGGTCTGTTGCCCATGTATCCATCCATTCGCACATAGCAAAGCTTTTCTGGAAGTACAAAACACGCTGGAACGCAAAGGAAGCTCTACGAATATGCAGCTACCTTTAGTAGGTTACTAATTGCAAAACTTCTAAACTCTTAAAGCCCATAGGACATACTGCAGTACTGAGAGCGTAGAATTCTATTCCTTCTCGCGAGGTTGCCGTGGGTTTGGCACTTGACTACAACTACACACAAAATTTAGTGCAATCATTTTCCTGAACATGCACGTTCATATCTGGTATGGAAGAAAAGGTGAAGTGGGAGAGAAAACAAAGCAGCATTCCACAATCTCACTCCAAAGGATTCAGAGTTTGACTCTTCAGAAGGAGACCACCACAATGAGAAGTCAGTTTGTGTGACGGACACTAGGACTTTTAGAAAGGAAATGGAATTTTACCAGAGTACTGCAGAAGACCACTGCATACAGTATATACCTGGTCCTGCTGTAAAACATCTTGTAAACAGTTCATAAAATCTTCATCTAAAAGTAAGGCATAAGGCACACCAGACATGGTAGGGGCACTAAGCGATACTGAAAGCAGTAGCAGTTTAAACCTTTAACTCAGACAAGCACCTCACATGGAAAGGTACTTTGGTTTTCACTTTTTGAGAGCAGGCAACTGCAACTCCATCAACCACTTCTGTTGCACCAAGTCGCTCCCTCGCAAGTGAGTATTATGCTCCATTAAACATCAACGGGACCTTCATCAACAAGGGGTAAATACAAGTTTTAAATCCATTCCGCATCACAACAGTCACTCTCCCTGTAATAGCAGGTGTGCTCCCACCCCACGACGGCTCTTGCACTGTCATCCTGTAGTGTCCATCACCTATCAGACCCTAAAAGGAAAAAAATGGACCTCGGTTTCTAAAGATTCCTGGTTTCTCAGTCAATGGAAAAGATGCAAATGACAGCTCTGGTAGGAATTTAACTGCTGTTGGGTTTGTTCACCACAAAGTTCACCGATTCTGGAGGTGTCAGGAAACGACAAGCACGGAAACAAAAGGTATTTCAAATGAAGAGATGCAAAAAAGCACAAGATTGTCCTTTTCAGAAACCTTTCCTGTCTGCATCGCACCCGCCGGGCTGAAGCTCATTCCTACACCATTTCTTTGATCTCACATTGAACGCAAATCACTGTAATGTTTTGTGATTGTTATAGTGTTAATCCATGTTTGGAAACTGCCTGGAAAACCATCCAAGTCAGATCCAGCTAAATACTTTTCCATATAAATTTCTTTATAATTCATTTAAATGAAGTATCTTAATACGTAGAAGAATATCTGGAACTTTTCTATTTAGTACAAATTCTGCAATAATAAATCTGTAGTTGTCATTTATTAGTTGACTCGTAGGCATTAGGCATAGAAAGTATGGTGTCCCTACACGTTAGAACCTATCAACCCTACTTCCTTTACAGGCTCTACCACCACAAGACATTACAGAGTAACAAAGCTCACAAAGTACTTAAATAAAGTGTCTATGTTTAATTTCTGCTAAGTACTTGAAAGGGTAAATTTAGGGAATAACTAAGAACTGCCCTCAAACCGGGCTGTTCAAACTTAACATTAAAAAATTCAAATAAATAGGATTTAAATGGACTCTTCCTGTATTGGGACTGGAATTCCAGTGATCTGCCCATGACAGATCAGCAAAATTACTCCTTTCTATGTAGCAAATTATAAAATACTTAAATAACTTAGACCAGGAATACTGAAGCAGTCCAATAACCAAATGATTTAGGGTTAAAACACAAAACACAAATGAAGATGGGAGACGTGTGAAAGCATTCTTTGCTTTTAGTGTCAACTAAGCGATGTGTTATGGCAGTCTTCCTTATTGACATGACACAGTGTTGTGGAGATAAATCAGAGGCAGCGAGAAAAAATGTGTTTGAGTTTCCATTCCTTCAGTTCCAAATATCACTTGGCATCCAGGCGCAGCCAGTGTAATCCCTGACGGGTGTAACGCACTAGGTCTGTCATGATGCTCGAGTTGAAAACCAGAGGGCCCATAACTTTATCCAGTTCAGCAAAGAACTCTAAAAGAACAGAAACACAAGTTAAAGCTATGCATGTACCTTTATACAGGAAATATTACATCCAACTCCCTCCCCATCTTTCATGGCTTTAAACTGACACACAACCAGCCTGGGGTTTCACTATAAACCAATGCACAACCTTCTGCCTCACTTCTGCAGAGCACCCGGTTAAGCAGCCTGCACACCACTAACTGCAACTCCCCAGTTTGAAGCGCATGAGCACACTGGTACATCTGATGTCCTCACCCCCCCACCAGCTCTTACCTTTCTGTTCTTTAGACAGCTGTTCGGCTTGGTCCCATATTTCAGTGGCATAGAGGAAGTTGGATGTAACCTGGACGTAGCTGGCAGCCATCTGATGGATCCTCTGGGGGATCGTCACTGAGGACCCACTTCCTGAAGGGTTGGCTGCCCCGGAAGAGTAATTTCCTGAATTCCCTGGAGACAGCTTTGGAGACACTGGAGATGGCATACCCACGGGCTTGCTGCTCGTCCAAAGGAAACGTTCAGTTGTAAAACGCATACGCACACATATGTACTTTGAGCACATCATGCTGTAAGATGCCCTCTGAGAGCTCTCCTCCTACATCTAAAGCACTCCCGCTTTCCACACCAAGAGGTCAAAATCTGCCCTACAACACATGAAGTGCATGAGCTGGGAACAACTGCTGAGGATCCTCCAATTCCTGTGTGTTAACTTAACAGCCAAAACCTAATTGCAAAACCTCATCATCTCCGAATTCAATCAAACCTTAAATTCATTGTTTAAATAAACTGAATCCTAAAGAATAATAATGAAAATATTATAACTGCATGGTAACTATTCAGCCATAGTATTACACCTTCAGGTAACACGATGCAAATCTGAATGCCTTCCCACAACTCACAGAGTAATGATCAAAGGTCCAGCATTAGGTTTAAAAGAACAGAAGTAAATTGCTGTACTATGGAACAGACAACTCAGAGTTCTTGTAACAGTATGGGCTTGCAGCATTAACAGAACCATTGTTTTGAGGGGAAAAAGCATTAAACACACCAACAAAACCCCTGAGAGAAGCAATTTGTGCGTTAGTGACACACTGACCCTTAAGTCTTCCACACCTTTCTGCACACGACTGAATCAAAACCTACACCCTCAGAACCATCACCCAACACTTTAAAGAGTGAAAAGCCACTTCGTGAGCACCTCAGGCACAGAGTTTAGGTAGAAAACTAGCTATAGGCCAAGAAGCAGAACAGCTTTGACTACTCACCTTCCCATACCAGGTGACGGTGCTTGAGAATTGTTATAGGAATTCTGTTTGGGGAAAAGAGAGATTTGTCACTCAACTCATATCCGTCCTTTCACCAGTTACGCTTTACCTGGTTACTTAAGTGGCTATTTTGGCCAAATTAGTTTTTGTTCTATCAAGCAATAACCACATTCTAACTGATGTCCCAGTGAATTAACATTTGGGAAAATATCTTTTTACTGATGCCTAAGGCATAAATTAAGGGATTATTTTAGCAACACAAAGGCCACTAAATATACACAGGACTGGAGTAGTCCTCTGCTCTACCCATTAGAGAGCATCTTGCATTTTTCAGCCCATTAATGGGAAGAAATCTGTTATTTCTGGCACTGACCAACTAAAGATGGCTCAAAAAACTGAGAGGTCAGGCACGAGACAATCCTGTTTCCTCTCAGCTGGGAGCTTCAGAGAAACCCAGTGACATGAGTCACCTATCCTCAAGTGCTCCTTTGGGAAAGCTCCTTAGATTAAGGACTGAGTAACGCTAGAGAAGCACCATAACTGTTTTTCCTCATCTGCAACATCCTGATTTAAATACATGCACTCGGAGGATGTGCCTCTTCATCTCCTTCCCCTGAAATCAGGTAAATTCATGGCAGGGGGGATAACTGAAGACAAATATCAAACATCCCCCATTGCAAACACCACGATCCTTAAAGACCAATTTGGGTTTGGCTTTCGCAGGCTGAAAATCGGATTGGGGAATTCTAAGTGATGTGGAGCTTCAATGTGATGAGGGTTTAAGGACACACAATTACCTTCAGATGTTCAGTCAGAGTTTTAGAATATTTCAATGCACTTTCCTTCTTCAGCTTGAAAAGCCTTAGGTATAGCAAAGATTGGCACCGCAGACTGCCCAAAGACAGAACAACACAACACTTACAGTTCAAGTCAACTTTATCACAACCCAGTGAGTATCAAAAATCTAATAGCTGTGGTTTTGATGTTGCCTCTACCAAGTCTGACATGACACCTCTCAACTTGTAACTCAACCAAGAAGCCATGACCCCCTTCAAACTCCCGAGGACATAAACCCTGTGTGCCTTAAGCTGAAACTGTAACTTTCAGTGATTTTACTGATATAATCAGTTTCCAGTGCTGAGCTTAGAACACTTAGTTACTTCCCAAACAAAGGTTTCATATATTTCTTGCTCCTTTTAGGCCATACAGAGTCGAACGCATCTCACCATGGTCTCCCTTTTCTGCCTGACTCCAACTGGTCCTGCTGTGGCCAATTCTTCACAGCCATCCCCAATTTTGACTTATTACTGGGTGAGCACACAGGAAGGACCCTCATCCTTTCCGCAGTTACTCCTTAATAGTTCAAAGACTTGGCCTTCACTGTCACATCCCCTCAGCCCCAGCCTACAGTAATCATATACACAGCAATAATCTTTGTGTACAGCCAAGTGGAAAACTCATATTTGGATCAAAACCACCTGAGAACTCAGGATCATACAGCATTTCATGTACAGAAAACACTTGATATTAATCAGGGCGTTAAGGTCAGACAGTGCATTGTACTAAGTTCAGAAGACACATACCAAAGCACTGCCAGCCTTTTATCTGCAGCCGTGGCATCTGGTGCCAAGTAATTCTTCAGCTTCATAGTGTACCTGCAAACACAGACAGCAAGTAAGCAACAAAATGAAAACAAGTTATCATTTATCAATCACCAAACATTGGTGTTCTTATCAATTCTAGTTTTATCTTGTCTTCAACAGCTCAGAAACTTCTCTCAGCCCCTAAACAAAATGCCAACTAGGCAGTAACTGCAATAGCTTTTATTCTTGTGTTATGCCTTGTAGAGTGATTTCAAGAGCCTTAGCAGAAAACGTAACCTTCATGAGAACACTTTAAGCCTCAGTAACTGGAACAAACTGGGAAGTGATGCAGCAATGCTGGAGAAAGAGATCTCAAAAGGTGGCACAACTTCAGTGCACCTAGCAGCTCCGGTTTCCAGACATCCTTCCCACCCACTTGACTTTTGTATTTGCTTTGCAATGCTTACTTGATTAATTCCACAGTTTCTGAATACATAGGGAACGGGGACTTGGATTCCTGAGCATTTTTCTCCAATGCATTCCCACACTCAATGAACGACACTACAGCATCTAGGTAGTAGACAGCCTTCTCAAACCTGTCAGACTGAGCACATGGGAAAAGCTTTTAAGGACAAAGCCCAGAGAGGAAGCACAAGAGAGCTGCAGTGCAGGAGGGCAGCAAAATGGCAAGAGCAGGAAACAAACCGCAGCGTAACGTGCATACCCTGGATGAGTATCAGAGATTTACTTACCAATGCATCAGCATTATGTTTTAGCTTCTTTGCTTCTTGCAAGTAATGATCAGCTGAGTAAGTCCTGCAAGAGAGGACACAAGGAATCAGCCCCAGCCATATCGCAT
>JAOEHX010052765.1:3708-15843 GCA_025448015.1 Bolborhynchus lineola
TCTGGGCACCCTGTGCCAGTGCCTCAGCACCCTCACAGGGAAGAGCTTCTGCCCAAGAGCTCATCTCAGTCTCCCCTTTGACAGGTTAAAGCCACTCCCCTGTCCTGTCCCTGCAATAAACATACGTTCTTCACGGTCAGATCTGGGGGGTGGTCCTCTCCTGAGGGGCGGATCTCTGTCATCAGTACGTCGATCTCTCATGTCACGACCACCTCTGTCCCAGTCTTCACGGCGACTTGAATCTCTCCAGCTAGAAGTTTCCTCCGCTGGTCCTCTTCTCCAGCCAGCTTCATCCCTATTGCCATTCAAAACATGAAATAACACTAAATGTTAAGATTTTACCTTTTCTATGGAAAGCAGCAATGCTAAATCACAACACAACTGTTTTCAGGCCCAGCAGGCCTCTATTTAGTGTACTGACATACTTCCAATACCTTTTCCATTTTTCTGAGGCCTAACATGAAATTCTCTTGATAATAGGTTAAAAATAAATTAAAAGCAGTAAAGCATTGTGGGATCTCTTCTGTAAACTGCTAACATTGTCTTAAAAGTAACAAAAAAGGCTCCAAAATCATAGAATCATACTATCGCAGACTGGTTTTGTTTGGAAGGGACCTTAAAGCTCATCCAGTTCCAACTCATGGGCAGGGACACCTTCCACTAGAGCAGGTTGCTCCCAGCCCCATCCAGTCTGGCCTCTATCCAGTTACTGCCTTCAAGTGCTTAATTTCATACAACCCAACACTGTTCCTTTCACTCAGTCAGGTCGCATTATCAATCGGGCACTGCTGTTTAAACGGAAACAATGTGGGAGCATTAAGCAAGGACTCCAACCTGGGACGCCTGAAACGATCCTCTCGATCGAAATCCCTCTCTCTGTCGAACTCCCGCTCCTTCTCGTTTTCATCACGATCTTTGTCTCGATCCCATTCCCGGTCTCCCGGAGGTCTGGAGTCTCGGGGAGGCCCCCAGCTGTCCTCACGAGCCTTTTCCCGTTCTCTCCATCCCCCTGTAAATGAGAAACAGTGAAAGGAATCTGTGCCTGACCTCTGATCTCCCTGGAGACAAAGAATCCTTTACTTCCTCCACTGAAACTGGTTCTTCAGGTTTTCATCTCTGAGGATCCAACTCAAGATGCCGGTACAAAGTGTGCACGTTGAGTGGGAGCCACACACAAAACACTGTAGAATAATACAAGGATACTGATATGTACCTTATCCATCAGTTCTGCCTGAAACACTGCAGCAGAGCTGGTTACACCCTGCAGCTTTCAGGCAGAAAGCACAAACTTCTCAATGGTCTTGAGCAAAACAACTGCAGGAAGGGTTTTACTTCAGTATGAGAAGGAGTCAAGGGACTAGCTTAGACAGCAGATTCTTTGTGAAAATCTACGAAGAAGGAGATTTAAGGCAAGAAAACATAAGAGCTCACTGCTTTTTAAAGCACTGCTTTAAAACAAGACTCATTTACCATCTGCTTACACAGTGCAAACTGCAGTATCATGCAGTTATTTACGACTGGGAGTTCTTTATTGTGCTTTTTCTTTGAAGAGGAGAAAGGAGAAAGCTACTGGCGTGTGAGTTTTGAGATTTATGGTAACTTTCCTATAGGTCTGAATTACAGAATAAGTGTCTATGAAGTTGATGGGGTGCCTGTGAATACATAAATCTGAATAAAAAGAACCAGGACATTAAAATTATGTTTACTATTTAAACATTAACAGCTCTAAAAAGGATCAGAAACAGTTGTTCTACTCACTGTCAACATGATTCAAGATTAGAAATAAACTAGACAAGAATAGGGTAATTCAGACTGGAGTGGATGACTTCCTGACACATCCCTTACCAGCTCCTGCTCAAAGCAGGATCTTCAACAAAGGTAGACACTAAAGCAAAAAAGAACCATGGTAACACCCGTAATATCTTTGTACACATAAAAGAGGCCTCTCAAAACCAAACCCACTTCAGTGATGTATCAAAATCCTCTTTGGGAGAAGGTAGATTTCAGATTTATAGAGGAGAAAGGGTAAGTGACCCAGCTGTGCTACAAGAGTATGTTTCTCTCCTATCACAGCATTCAACTTGTGTACTTTGTTTTTGCACACAGCATTACTCTGTGACCTTTAGGTATCCAAGCAAGCAATGGACACTGCATTTCTTTTATCTTTAATTCAACCAAACTAAAAAGGTTGAATTATACTAAGAGAGCATCCAGATGTTTTCAGAGCTGATTCTCCCACCTCTGGCACAAAGTACATTACATCCACTACCTACTGGGTAAGACACTCTTTGGAGGGGAGATTATTGTATCACTGTATTTTACCTGGTTTACCAAACGGTCTCCAAGGACCTGGCCTTGAATCATCACCACCACGCCACGGGCCCCTGTCATCATCTCGTCTGGAGAGCCTGTCGTCATCTGTGCTTCGCCAAGGACCCCTGTCATCATCACGCCTTGACATCCTGTCGTCATCCATCCCGCGCCTGGGGCCTCTGTCATCATCCATCCCACGTCTGGGACCTCTGTCATCATCCATCCCGCGCCTGGGACCCCTGTCATCATCTGCAGCACGCCAGCTGCCCCGGTCATCATCTAGCCCTCTTCTGGGTGGCCTGTCATCATCTAAAGCACGTCTGGGTGGCCTGTCGTCATCCATTCCACGCCTAGGTCCTCTGTCGTCATCTGCTGCACGCCAACTGCCTCTGTCATCGTCCAAGCCGCGCCTGGGTGGCCGGTCATCATCCAAAGCACGTCTGGGTGGCCTGTCATCATCCAAAGCACGTCTAGGTGGCCTGTCGTCATCCATTCCACGCCTGGGACCTCTGTCATCATCTGCAGCCCGCCAACTGCCTCTGTCATCATCCAAACCTCGCCTGGGTGGCCTGTCCTCATCCAATCCACGTCTGGGTGGCCTGTCCTCCTCCCCTTCACGTCTGGGGGGCCTGTCCTCCTCCCCTTCACGTCTAGGTGGCCTGTCCTCTGCTGAATCCACAGAAGGACGTTCCTTTTCTTCTGCAGCACCACGTCGGGGTAGATCGTCACCACGTCGGGGTAGATCGTCACCACGGCGAGGTAGATCGTCACCACGTCGGAAAGATCTTTCATCATCTCTTGCTTCCCCTCGACGCCAATCTCTACAAAACCATAGGGAATGAGCATAGAAGCTGACATCCAGGAAAGCTTTACATATTAGACAATATCAAACCCCTCAAGGCCATTTCTGAATGTATCCACTTCGTGTGTGGTTGCAAACACATATGCAGAGCATGCAGTGCTCAAATGCACTTTCTAACTGCCTTCATTGCTACAGGAAAGTAGGCTGCCATCCCTACAGCCTCAGTAAAGACTGAGTAGTTTACTATTTCCTTCAAAACTACAGTTTGAAGGGGATAACTACAGTCCCTGTTGGTTATCTGCTGCAACACAACAGAGAAGAAGTTTGGCTTCTATACTAAGCCTAATTTGACAAACTCAAGCTAAGTCGAACCAGTATTAAGAGCCCCACATCAAGTAAGTATCCCTTTTTTTCATTTACATGCCAACCCTTCAGTCCAATCCCTGTTTTCATATGTTTTGCCACAGTCCCAGCCCAACAGATAGGCAATACTTCCACTGAGCAGCATCCACAACTAGACAGAGCTGCACAATGTAGTAAACTCCTGACTCAACCTACTGCTATTCCTGACAGCGAGCAGGGTGCACCAGGCCCTGGCAGTGCTTGCACAGACTCTCCTTACCAGGGATGTATGTGGGATGTGAAGAACTGGTGAGTATTCCTGGGCTACTGAGTCATCAGATCATCCTGGAAATACGTTTAGATGTGTAACACTGGAAAGATCTGGCACAGCTGAACAACAACTGGAGCCTTCCACTCTTGTCTCTTCGCTGGACACATCATTTACTTCAATGTCCACAGGACTTTACCCTCAGATTTAGACCATAAGCCTTGGCTTCGTCACCAGATTAATTTCTTTATTTCAGTACATTACCCTTTCTAAGCTAGTTCCTGAGCAATAAACAAGGACCAGTACATCACAGAGATGTATTGGTACCTGCTCCCTGGCAAGAGAAGCTGCTATGGGGTTGAATCTCACGGCTTCAAAAAGTAAAATCAAAACCAAAACAACCAACCCCCACTCACTCTCTGGTTAAGACATCCACTATGCTACTAAAATATAAACAAAACCACAGCAAGGACTTGCTACAAAACAACAGATGTAGGACTGCAAGAGGTGAGAACAAAGCGGCAACAGTTTGTGACAACTCTGCAGCTCAAGAGAATCAAGGAATTGGGAGCAGTGTTATTTCCTAGCTTTTGAAGAATGCAATTACCATTGAGCTGTGAGATAAAAACAAGACATGGAGATTGTTAGCTTCAATTTAGACTCAAATTGGATCATCTTCTCCTTTCAAAAACCCGATTATTTTGACATAAAAGACATGTAGAGAAATGCTTATAAATTTCATAAATTGAGCAAGCATTTCATTCATTCATACTCTGGTATTGTTTCAGGGGTTGGGGATTTTTAAACCTATTTTTGAGCTTGCAGGTGAAATGATAGCGCTGTTGCTTTTATGTATTTTCTCATTTGACAACTTCAGTGTTCAGATTGCAGCTTTTGTCCTTCTTTCCTCTTAGAAATCCCAACTCCCACTTTAAAACTTTTCTGAAATTAAGTCAAACAGCATCTGACAGACAAGAACAGAGGATGCACGAACAGTAACATCACTGAATGGCAGTCACTGCAAGCAATGCAATCCAGTTCCTATCTCCATTTTGCAATAACCTCTCAAAACTCTACACACAGACCTACAAGAGCTGAAAGCCTGCAGGTGGCTTTACCAAATAATGCACAAACTTGGTGACAAAATCCACACCGTTGTGACAGGTTTGTAAGTGTTCTGCTTGTCTTGACCCAGGCACAAAGAGCGCAGTCATAGAACAGGGGTCAACTCCCCTTTTCTATACATTCTGGCTTTTAGTATTTTTTGACCCTAACCACAAAAGCATTTGTTGATCCTCTGGGATAACAACCCGTGGCAGTAACAACTCTACTGGGCTGTGCTAAGTAGGAAAGCCTGCAGCTCTGCCCTGCCTCTTCCACCGAACACCAGGTCTGTATTAGTTGCCAGTTCATGGTCTCACTGAGCAAACGTCCAGCTCCTGGCAGCATTTTATGGATTTTCTGTGATCTGAAGAACAAGAGGTACCACCATAAAATTACTTTTTCTATTACATAGAATGGCTTTTAAACTCCTCCACAGCACTTCTATGTTAACCTGCTTCTCCAGCTGCAATAGTTGTAATATTTTTCTGTATCAGAATTGACCTCCTTCTCTTCTTTGTATTTTATTACATCTTTAGTTTTGTTTTGCTCTTGTTTCTTATGGGAACTTTAACCTTTCCTGCACAGTGAAGGAACAAAGCAAATACTCACAGGTTAGTTAAAACTCACTGTAAAGCTGTCCAAAAGGCAGACAGCTCTTGCTGGACTCTTCTGCCTTTCTGTAATCCTTTTTCTTGTAACTGGAACCATGGTGTGGAACAGACTAACACTGGAACATGCCAGTCCCCTGGAGTCCAGCATTCTGGGGACTGCTGCTTAGTACAATTGGTTGCTCCTTGACTGTATCTATCTCTGTACCAATACAGCATGTATACGAGGACTGTGCAATTTCCATTGTCCATGAGGCAGATTTTTTAGCTTCTCTCCTTGACTAGCATCCATAAAGACTTTTTTACATATATATCCAATAAGTGTACTTACATGCTGCAAATTAAATCTGATGCTGTTACTGCATTTATCAGTCAATTCAGAAATACACTTTGGAATTACTTTAGAGTTAGGTTTGCACTGCTGTCTTTGTATTCAACATACTTCTTTTTAGGTTTAAAATACAACTGAAGGCAGAATGGGGCTACTAAAGAATTCAGAATTAAACCTTTCACTGCAATTATGTCTGGGCCTCATCACTTTGTTATTTCCTAAGTTCAGCAAAAAGAAAATAGTTAAGGAACACTGCTTTACTTGAAACTCCAGTTATTAATTTTGACTGCTATTGGCATTTCCTTCTAGGATTCCTCAGTATACTCCTTTTAGTAAAAGACAGAAGGAAAGTTTTATTGAACATGCTACATAACAATGAAAAACATGCCTAATTTTAACCCTTTGGCAGTCACTCAGCTTGATTTCTACAAAAGCTGGATAAGAAAATCCCAGACTGGTTTGTGTTGGAAGTGACCTTAAAGCTCACCCAGCTCCAACCCTCTGCCATGGGTAGGGACACCTTCCACCAGAGCAGTTGCTCCAAGCCCCTGTGTCCAACCTGGCCTTGAACACTGCCAGGGATGGGGCAGCCACAGCTTCTCTGGGCACCCTGTGCCAGCGCCTCAGCACCCTCACAGGGAAGAAATTCTGCCTAAAAGCTCATCTCCATCTCCCTCTGGCAGGTTAAAGCCATTGCCCTTGTCTGTTCCCAGAACACTTCAAGGATGGGGCAGCCACAGCTTCCAAAATAACTAAGACAACACTTATTCAGAAAAACTAAGCTATAATGATTCAGAAATTAGTATGGGTCACATATATCACTGTGTGTGTGGCGGGGCGGGGGAAAGATCACATTGAAGCATATAGTTAGATGCATTAAACACTTCTGCAATATGTTAATAGTTCAAGGCTTCACCCAGGAGTCTCATTTTTGACGTTGCAATTCACAAGAAAGTGGATCACTACTAAGAATGGCAACACAGCTCTTAAGGAAAGACAAAAAAAGACTATTTTGCTTATCGAGAGATGGTACTCTTCCAATGTCAGAAGAAATTACTAGAGAAAGTAAATGAATTTGCTTCACTGGAGTCAGAGTAAGTGTAATGGATGTAAATTGTTGCACTGGAAATTAGGGTTGGACAGTTGTAAATATCTATCTACCTGGAAGGCTATTAGGCAACAAAACATATTGCCAACTGGACCAAATAGTGGTACCTCCATCAGTACAGGTAAACATACCCAGAACTCCTAAAATAAGTAGATGTGAACAAGTATCTTTTTTGGGGTTATGTGTGGGTTTGTGGGAGGGGTTTTGCTGTGTTGTTGGTTCTTAAAGGACAAAGTACCTTCAGAATATTCCTCCTTCAGAAATCCTTCTTCCTCTTTGCTATTGCAAAGAGTCTTTCAGGGCTTTGTTTTCACCTACGGCACAGATTTTCTGCTCTGTGAATCACTTCAGGATTTGAATAGTTTTAAGACTCTGAACTTTGACTTTCCTGCTCTTATGTATTACTTTCAGTTTTCCAAATGGAAAACCTCAGACTGCTTCATCATCCAGGATCCCTGCACTTCCTTGTCAACCTTCCCCATTCGACAATTAGACAACTGGTACCAGTGTTTGAGCGGGAAAGAAATTAAACCAGGAGTGTTATCTGAATGAATTCCAAGATAAATCCTCCCTCTCATTTTGAGATCCTTACAAAGGATTTGTTTTAGTAAAGGCAACTTTCAGAGATGTAAGGCATGAGGTATTATTCAGTTAGTGCAGCTTTAGCAGTGACAACATCAAGGCAGCCTACATGCTCTGAGCCCAGAACTGGTGCTCAGTAACTCAGGGATTACCTTTCCACTGGTGCTCGTCGCCATTCCGATTCTGCCTCACCACCTCTTCTCCAGGAGCTCTCAGACTCCCGATCACCCCAGCGAGATTCCTGCAAGCCGAAGGAAATCAGGAACATTCTCTCTCAATACTTCAAAATGAAGATTTTCAACATGTAGTTTACTCCTTTCAGAGCATACTTTGGTTTTAAAAACTCACCTGTCACACTGCAGATAATACTGAACTACCAGGAGTTTGAGTAACTTATGTTACGTTACATACTTAAGTACTGTCTTAACTGACTAACTTTAGCGTTTCTGGCACTGTTCAACAAACAGTATGGTTCCCTCTGTGCAATATATGCAAACACATTAAAAAGTGTATGAACAAATGCATGAACAATACCTACAGTGAGCCACAGCTACCACCTATGAACACAAAAAGAGGTTCTAACAGTTTCACTTTCCCTGCTCCTTAAAGGCGGTAGGAATGAATGCAAAGGATTATTTGCTTGTGTGCTTTCTAATCAGATCAGAAAATGTAACTGAATAAACTGAAAGCTCTGGGTAGCCGTTTTGTTCACAGCACCTCAATGCACAGGTGAGGGGTCTGTGTTTTATACAAGCTGTTTAGCTGAAGGGCAGAGCAATAATGAATACTGTCTTTTTTTAATACAGGTAAACTCTCTCTTATTATTTTTGGACAAAGACAAACCATTTAACTACTTCTAACACGTTGCCTAATTCCACCACAAATTAGATAAACCATACAAAATACATGATTTCACAGCATCACACAACCTCATTATAACAGGATATTCTGGTTTAAAACTGTTCTTTGAAAGTGTTTTTATTTGTCAGAGCTTCAGTAGGGAGAAATACAGAGGTTGCACAAGATCCTGCATATCCACTACTCCATGACTGCCTACTTAAATGCTTTTGAACTGACCCCAACAAACCAGAATGAGCAAAGAAAGAATCTCAAAACTCCAACTGGTATTTTTCAAGTGGTACAGTTATCTCCCTCTCAGAACCTGAGCTAACCTCTCCCTGTGATCAAGTGCCCATGGCTGGGAGTACCTCTGATGTGGAAAATACCAGTGGTGTTTGGACTATGGACTACGAAAGCAATTTATACAGGCTCTCATCGCTTATCTTCACAGGGCCACTCAATGGAGTATTCCTTAAACAAAGATTATGGCTATGGTGGATGAAACTTAAAGCTAGTTCTCTTACTGAGAAGTTCTGAGAAAGTGGGAGTGTCGGTTTGTGGTTCTCAGTTACATTCTTTTAAATCATTACGCATTTATTTTAGCTTTTGTTTCCTGTTGGATTAGGATAATCATTTCCCCCAGTGCTTTATATTTGTGGGAATGTTGCACAACCTCTTGGTTTTAATTACTGAGTATTTCTTATCAAACTATGCTTTTATGTTTAGTCTGCAATTTTCCTTCAGTATTTACTCTAATTCCTGACCTCGGCAAGAGTCACTACACTTGCTTCCAATATAGCTTTCATTCTTTCGTGTTAATGGAAGAGGTGATTTTATTAAATATTCTTTTTAGTCTTTATTAATTTAAACAACTGGGAGGTCTTAGCAGTTTCTTTGTTTTAGGTTATTGCTCAACTGCAGATTCCAGATGCTGACAGTGAGCTGAACCTAAGCCACCATCACCTGACTATTAAGTTAGCCACTACAACTTCAAAACCAGAATTAACCTACAAGTAAGTTTCCAATGCTACCATCTGCTTCCAAGTCATCTACAGAAGAAGGAGCAGCCAAGGAGAGGAGAATCCTGCAAGTACTATCCTACCCACCTTTCTTGAGAACGGGTCATCCAGCCCTCTCCTCTCTTCTTCTCGACGACGCTCCCTCTCTTCTATCTCCATTTCTCTCTGACGTTTTTTCTTCTCCAGTTCTTCCAGTTTCTTGACTCGTTCCTGGTATTCCCGCTGCTCCTGCTCACGTTTTTCACGCTCGATGCGTTCCTTTTCCTCACGCTCTGCAGAGGCAGAAACATAAATACACTGCATTACCTTTTCTAAAGCCTTGCAACTGGCTACCAGACAAAGCAATTCATAAAGAAAGGTGTGAGTTGCTTACAGTGCTTAAGTCCCTGATCCAACACCAAAGTTCCCTTTCTATTCTATTTCAGATGTGCACAAACAAGTGGCCAGAACTCAAACTAAATGACTAAATTCAAAGACTTAATTTTCATTAGCACCCCTCACTTTATGTCATCCTTTACTCTCTGGAAGAACTGGAGGGCAGGAAGTACTTGCTTGCTTTCGTTTTCTCTTCCCTCCTATACAGCTTTACCTTCATCTCTATGTGCACAGGTAAGCATTCAGAGGGTGCATTAGGTAAAACACAGTATCTAATAGCAGTGAAGAGTCTTCACCACTGAAAGTCAAAATATCTCCTCCAATATCGTAACACAGGGAAACCAGGAGTTACCTACATACACAGCTGGAATGGGTGAAGGATGCATAGGACAAAATGATCATGTTCTCAATGATACCTTTGAGCAGCTGCTCTTCTCGTAACCTCTGCTCTTCCTCCTCCTTCTCTCTGTAGTAAGTAATGCGCCTCTCCTCCTTGCGCTGCTTCTTGCGCTCCTCCAGGCGATTACGCCTCTCTTCCGCTAATCGTTCCTGGAACTGCTTGAGCTTATCCTGAAACACACACAGAAACACCAGAACTGTAACACTGAAGAGTTAGACACACAGATTGCTAAATAAAGCTGAAAAGCAAACCAACTGCAGCATATTAACTTTGCTGTGCTGAAAAACACCTACTTGCCACTGCAACCTCTTCTGCACTTGATTTCATACAAAGGAATGTACTCCTACTTAGACAGACAATCACCATGCACAATTCTAGTTCTTCACCTGCTTTTTCAGGAAAGGAATTACCTGACTAATTTATCTATACCTGAAGTTATATAGAAATTACCTATATTGTTGCAAAGAAACATATGCAGCTACTGAACTTACCTTGCTTGATGAGATTTCTAAACAGCTCTTGCTGCAATACGGCCAAATAATCAAAGCTATAAACTTAGTATTTCTACCTATTTCTTGTCTTCAATATTATTGTGCATATTATGCTAAGTACATTCCCTCACTTTAGAGGAATATTTTATTACAATACTATAGCTCCTGTACCTCATAAACTGTTCGTCGTGATGCTTTGAGCCTGGCTTCAAATAAATCTCTATCCTCCAGCATCCTTGAGAGTCTGTTCTTGTGCTCAAGAGCTTTCTCACGCTCCAACTGCAAAGTCGTGATCTAAAACAGAAAATACACAAAGTATGACACAGTAACATCTTACTATGTATTTGCAGTCCATCTACCTCAGCCACTAGGAATAATCATTTCCTCTTTCAGATCTAAGGCAGAAGACACCGCTGCCCACTAGCACAATGAAACTGTGAAGCTAACACTTCACTCATTACATCAACTTCTTCCCTTGGATTGAGCTGGGGGAAGAATGAACTGCAAATCCAGGTATTTTTCATTCATCACTAATGGACTATCATCTGAACAAAAACCATCTTACCCTTTCTTCTTCCTGTTGCTCCCAGAGCTCCATATCATGCACTCTCTGCTCCTCATATGCAGTCTTTATTAAAGGAATTTCTTCTAAGCGCTTGGCTCTTTCAAAGTAGTCAATCTGAATAAAGATAACACACCTTTAGCATGTCTTAATACAAAGACCAGATCTTGGCAGACTCAATCTCCAGCAAGCCCCAAAGCAAAGCCCAGTATCTGGAGACTTCTGCAAAGTGTACTATTGTTACAGAATAACCACACTGGGCCACATCAAAGGCCCACCTAACCAAGAACCTGCCCCTCCTGCTGGCACCTAAATGCACTCCTAAGCAAGGATGCAAGAAGAGACAGGCACATATACAATACTCTCTCAGCATCATCAATTTCCACCTCCCAGCACTGCCTGTGTTGAAATTTGTCTTTAGTAGTCATTGGTGGATTTCTCCTCTTGTTCTTTTGAACTCATAGGTGGTTTTCATATGCAACAATGTACTCTGGAAAGAACTCCTGTGTGTCCATGGCTCACAGCATGAAGACACACTTTCTACCTACAAGTAGTTCTGAATATGGCTCCTACTAGCTTCCTGGTCCACCATCCCTTGCAGTCGGTGTAAGAACAACTGCTCCCCACCATCAGCTATTACAATAGGTACACTCTTAAGAGACTGCTACCATATCCTCCCTCTAGACATCTTTCAGACATAAGGGTACTATTTTACATAGACATTTCTTCCACAGAAGCCAAGCCGCATCACTGGTAATCCCTCCTCTCAAACTCCCAGTTCAACTGCATCCTCTCTTGACGTACAGACCAGAGACGCTTAAGAACCAAGTTCTCTTTGCTGATCAAATGTTCAGTTTGGAACCTATCATTCAATACATAAAGCTAAAGATCTGGGCTAATTTTTAATGCTTTCCCTACATGAGATATTTTGTATCTATTAAACAGAGCATCATTCAAAGACTCCTTCTTTTATCCCACAGCTGCTTTGCT
>JAOEHX010052768.1:9696-27782 GCA_025448015.1 Bolborhynchus lineola
GCTTGCTGTGGTATGGAATACCCCTTTGGCTAGTTTGGGTCAGGTGTCCTGTCTCTGCTCCCTCCTCACTAGCACAGCACAAGAGACTGAAAAGTCCTTGCTCAGGGTAAGCGCTACTTAGCAACAGCTAAAACAGTGGTGTGTTATCAGCATTGTTCTCAGACTAAAGCTGAAACACAGCACTGCACCAGTTACTAAGAATAAAATTAACTTTTATCCCAGCTGATGCCATGACATCAGGCCTTTGGTGGCCTTACTTCTCTAGGACACAATCCTGCAGGAACTATATCCCTCTAATGTGGTACTTTGAGAGAGATACAAGACACCAAATTCAAAACAGCAGTTTACTTCAGACTAATTAAGACTGAAGTGATTAATCAAACTGTTCAAACATTTGACTACAAAACAAGAATAAAACTTGAAGAAGTGTGATTTTAAATGTCTGGCAATGCATTTAAAGTCTGCATGTATCAAATATTCATGTAGGTGCATTTCATGCAGAACTGGTATATTCAATTTACCTCCCTGAACCTCTTCTGCCTTCTTGCATATGGCAGGATATGGGGGAAAGCAATATGTAAACAGCAACAACCCCACAATATGTTGTGGGTTCCCCCACAAAAAAACCTTTTACTGGTACTCAGTGGCATTTTTCCAAGGATTTCCTCACCAATAACTTTCAGAAGTTCAACACCTTCGGTGTTTATTATAATGGTTTGAACTTACTAAGAAATATTCAAGAGGGAAATTTTACTAATTCAGTGAGACCAAAAGACAACTGTTAGTACATCAAATTAGCATCTCATTCTGGTTTAGGGTGTCCTAAAGTGACAACATGATCAGATGAAGTTTTATTAGATGATGTTAACCTGGAAAGTAACACAGCTTTTTCCTTTTCCCTTTCTTTATAACTCCCATTATGACTCTCACCAGGGAGCTTTTTCAAATGAGAAGACATCAATAAAGCTATGAAGAGAGATCAGAAAGGTACATGATCAGCTGGCCTTTTCCTGCCATGGCAGGCAGTCAGTTTGAATTCCCCAGGAGACACAAAGCAACACTGACAGCTACACAGAGAGCCCTTTTCAGCAGGCTGCTGAAACTTCAGTTGTCTGGAACTGGTCTGGGAGGTTTTTTTACCCTGATCAGCAGTTTTGGTTTATTTTTTTTCTTCTTACCTACTTTTAAGACCATGCTCTCCACAGAACGAGGAAGCTTAGCATGTGACATACCTCTTGCTCTCTATTCTAATACTATTGTGTTTTACCTTTTTTTCCCCTTTTTAATTCTTCTTAGCTATTCTAATATCACAACTTTCACATAATGTAAGAAGTGCAGAATACCTACACTTATGCTCTTAAGACTCTCTTACTGTCCCATGTTCTACTATGTCACATGCCATCTCAAGACAGATGTTTCAAAGGATTAAGTCACCCCTGTAAGGTGAATAGATAAATAAATAGATAATTAAATAAATGTTGGCTCATGCACTTCTTCTGTGTCTCTGTACAAGCAAGAAATAAATAGATTGATATCCTGAAGTTATGACGAAGAACATGATTTTTCTAGGAAGAGTAGAAGTGATGAAGTTGGAACACTTCACCTTTCTTGACACAGAAGAGAAAAGGAAAAAGGAAGGCATTATGAATTGAAGGGTCAGAAATGTTCTAATTTTATGTTTCTGCCAGACTTGGCTAAACCATCAGGTCAAACCAATCAATCAATCAATCAAAAAAAAAAGCTTTCTTTCTGAGGCCTTGACAGTATGAGTCTTGCCAAATGTACTCATTACTCTCTTCCCTTTTTTCTTCTTTTATCAGAATGATGCTGTCAAGCTCAGTATGCAATCTACTATAAAGTCTTAGATCCTTCTCTACCAGAGCAGACAAGATGTGTTGGTAACAAGACAGTATGTTGATTATTTCTGAGTAAAAGATGAACTTTGAAGGGTCACTTTTCTCAACAGCCAGAGAAAGCAACTACAGTCCTTATTTTCTTCTGCAACTCACCTAACTTTGAATCAGCTCATACCACACTTTCTTGTAACATGTGATGAGCTCTGTCATGAAGGATTAATTCATTTTCCACATCTTATCCCGATTTTACTCTTTCCTCATTTCCAGAACTCTTTATGGATAATATTCACTGAACTTGTGTATGTGTGATTTGATTGTAATTTTATGTGAAGATATTATGTAAGACAAGTTAAACACATCTCTATACTCCTCTGCTACTTTAGCTTTTTGAATACGCTGGTATTAGTTTCCTCCATAGGTTTTGTCTTTTAATCTATACACAGGGAAGAGACAAAGGCATGCGTCAGGGACATCAGGCAGTTTAATGTCAGTTGCTTGCAAGCCAGGTTAGTCATTAATGTATTCAGAGCCCATTAAAGCCAACAGGATCCTTTGCAGCTGTAAAGCTCTCTTGCAGCAAACAGAAATAATATCTTTCCATACCCCATGTGCTGCTGAGATACGGTCCCGTCTTTTCAAGTTGTTTTGAAATTTCCCCATGCTAACAGGATGCACCCCATCAGACTTCAGTTCTTTATTTTTTTGTAATTTGTTTTGCAGCAGGGATAGTATTTGACCCAGAGACAGAGGCAGGATCAGCCTGCTTCACACAGCTGCTTGTTGAGCAGACATTTATTTAGAATTCTTCCTGTCAGAACAGAATGATCTATTAGTGCTACAAAATGGCATGATGCCCAGAGACAGATTTCGAGAACTTCTGCTTTCGTGAACAGGAAGGCATTTTCAAGACTAATTTATAAAATGGAGAACAAAATATGTCTTTAAAACCCCTTAACACAGCCATAAAAATATACTGCTTTCAAACGCCTATGATGTGATTCAATTAATGGATTGATATGGTTACCCTCATTTTACAAATTCCAATTTATATAACTTTCAGTCTCTTTTTTCTACCCTTAGTTTACCCTTTTCTTGTTCTCATGCTTCCCCTTTTATTAACCTCCAGCTTTTACAGATTATCAAAGAAAAAGTTCTCTGGCAGTTACATTGAATTGTATTTTACATAATGCACTCACTTTTCCCCTTAAAGGTGAGGGTCAGATATTCAGAAATTGGAACAGTCTAAGGGCGTGTCCATTTTTTGTAAAAGCAATGAAATTAAATGTGCTAAAATTCAAAAATACATCATTAATTAGTTTCAGACAGAAATTCATCCATTATCGTTACACAGAATTCTCACTTTTAGTTAATGGCAGTTGGAAAATGGCATTCTGCTTCACTATAAACTATGATTGTGACATTTTCTAAATATTGTATCCGGAAAAATGCCGAAGTATCCAGATCTCCTAGTTAATAAAACCTCAAAGAAATGTTTGTTTCTAAGATACTCTAATATTTCATTTCCATGCAGTCAAAACTTTTGCAAATACTGAAATGCAGGATGTATTAAGTAATACATTTAAAATACAATGAAATAAATAATAAGTACTATATCTAGATGGTCTGAGAGCATAATTTTAGAGCTTCTCATGCAAAATGTTATAATGAAATAAACAGATTTCAGCAAGACAGATGTCCCCTTAGACAACTCTTCAGCGAAAATTTTAACCAGTTTTAGTCTCTCCCTCCCTCCCAGTCCATTTGCTTATTCAAAAGACTGAGCAAACCAAGGGGGGAAAGCTGCTTTATTATTATTGTTACTATTATTTTATATTTAGAAACCATTATTTTAGGAAAAGGAGGATTAGAATGTGAGAATTAATTACTCCTTAGACATCTGCAATAGCATAAACACCCTTTTTGTTTAATTTTGTATTTCAAGGATATGTCCAGGTCATGATATGTCCAGGTCATATAAAATTACTTCTCCAGAAATAACTCAAATTTGGCTTGGTTTTATAATATTTTTCATTTTTTTTCGGCTATTTTTTAAATAACTCTCATGTTTATTAAGGGGTCTACTCTTTCATTATGTCTATGATAAATTCAACCAATTCCTGGAAAGAAAAGTAGCAGCACAAGAAGAAAACCAGCGGCAAAAAGTCGTCTGAAAGTTGGTTCATACACATGCACTCCCACGAAAAAGACATTAATCATGATCAATAAAATACCATCTGTCAAAAATATCTAATGTAAGTTCTAATGAAGGCCTAATGAGTAAAATGCAATAAAAAAAGAGTCTTATTACTGGGCTTTAGTGAAGAAAGACTCCTTTAAAAATCACTTTCTGGTTTGTGATTAATAAGGCAGCTGCCACAGTCCAGGGAGATTTTATATTTTCGGCAACACAACTTTCTGTGTTGTGTTTCTTCTTTGGCAGGGCCCCCTTCTCTCCCTCCAGCTCAAGCATTTTCTTGGTTTTTTCTGCGTGTTCTGTTCTTGTACTGGTGTAGAATCATAGAATCATAGAATAGTTAGGGTTGGAAAGGACCTTAAGATCATCTAGTTCCAACCCCCCTGCTATGGGCAGGGACAGCAGTGGTGAGGCTACTTGGCTCTGTTGCGAATTCATGCTTCATGAATAATACCCACAGAATGACACTTTCTCTGAATCTGACAAGGATATATCGATTGCACAAATACATTAAAACCAGAGCTGGAGATCTCACAAATTAAGTTCAAATCCACTCGTGTAACTAAGAATTTATTTCTTCTTGTAGTAGGGTCAGAAACTCTGAAGAGGTTCCTATTCAGTCCCTTGGTCAACACCTGAAATGTGTGTTGGCAAAATGTATGTACATTCACTTTTTTCACCTGTTGAAAGTTTAAAAACTTGCTTGAAGGATGGACCATGAAGTATTATTTACTTCATGTATTCTAAAGGCAATTCTATTCTGTAAAATGTCTATAAAACCAAGACTGTTTTTCCAGCAGACAGATGATAGAAATAAGGAACATCAGGGTTTAAAAAACACTGACATATCTTTAAGTTATTTTCTATAAGCACAAGGACAAAAAATGTACTCTTATTAACACAATAAAATTAAATACCACTCATACTCAGAATTCTGAGGATGAGTGGTTGCTCCTTTGGAAAGATACCACACAGCATAAGACTAGGAGAACAGTGGGAGAATTAGAAATTCTAGGCAGAGTCTATAGTTTACAGTAATTAGCTGGCCCCATAACTTTTAGAAAGGCACTTCCTCCAAATAAAGATCACAGTCTTTTCAAAAACAAACCAAGGCCATATTGAATTCTCGTATAAAGTGGTATCAATCTAGAGAAATCCATGAGTCAAATTTAATGCTATAATTATTTTCTGCTGCATTCATAAAATATTTTAACATACATAAAATTATTGTAAATCCACTCAAAATGCAGGCTATTAATTCTCTAAATTATTTACACAAGTTTGGATGTATTTTTTTACTGATTTTCCCTTAACTGTATTTCCTATTTATTTCATGGGCTTCATTCTTTCTACATTGCTAAAGCTATGTAATTTCATAACATAGAAACTTTCAGGTGGCAAGGTGATTCATAGACTACTTGAAATACTATTTTTTAGATGCTTATCTTGAGAAGGAATAAATAGGAATGATAAATAATGTTCCAAATCTGGAACAATTTCAGCAATTTCAGAAACTTCTAATTGATTGTTTTGTTCAGCAATATGTGACCACTGCTGCTGGGAGTGGAAAGTAACAGGGCACAGTTTTTCTTAGAAAAAAAAAAGGGTTAATCAGAAAATCTAAGTTCCAGTTTAGTTGTCCAAGAGATGAAATTAATACCGATACATTCCAGAACTCACGAATTTTAATCCTCAAGGCTTGCTGTTACTTCTTGTTTTCTGCTTTCTGAATATAGACAGCTTATGTTTTCAAGCTTTTCTCTGAAACAGTGAACTAGAAAACTGAGCTTTTGACTGAGTCTTCAGTTAGTCACATGACTAATGAAAATGTTAATTATCTCAGACTTGGGAAAAAATCTGAACTGCTGAGATGACTGAACCTGCACTCATTTTGAAAGCGTTCTCAAATTGTTGGTCCATTACTCCAAGCGCATAAATATATACCTAGTAATTTCATAGCTTGTGCTTTATTAAACCCATAAACTAAGCTGAAGCAGAGAGGCACAAAAGAATGCCCAATAAACATACAAACTTAAAATGAGTTTCAGAATAATTTCTTTTGCACCAGCTGAGGAATCAAATGTGCCTTGTCAAACAGTTGGGAATTTGGCAGATGGAAACTCTGAGACATGAAAGGAAGAAATAAAGTGACAACCTCACAAGATATAGCAGTTAACCAGAATTAACACAGGTGCTCTACAAGCACACTGTGAAACGTGCTTCCCACAAACACACAGCATTTGCATAAGCTGCACATCAAATACAAGGGTTTTGTTTAGCTGCAAAACAGATCTTAGATTCCTATTAACACAACAGTGAATCTGCCTATTTATATCTATTCTGCAATATTAAAAAAGACCTTAAAACTAAAAAACTCAACCCAAGAAGAAGCCACATACACGTACACAGTGGCTTCCACCCTGCAACTGTTCACTGTGTCCTCATTGGCTATGAGCTCTTTTTACAGGAAGCCACAAATGCTGGCATGATTTGACATGGGATGGGATGGGATGGAATGGGATGGGATGGGTACTGGTCAGCAGCTCTGGCCTGGCCCAGCTCACCCATATACCTTGGCACCACCAGCTACTCTCCTGCAAAGAGGTTCCTAGCAGAGTGGCAAATCTGACCTGGTGCTTGTGATACCTTTGTTTTATTCTCTCTGTCCCTGCTGGGACAGTTCACAGGTTGAAGGCTGCAACTTTATTTTGCGTAACAGCATAAGGTCTCTCAAACCAGAAGACTTGGATGCTGCAAGCAGTTTCCTATGTAAATATGAAAACGGGACTGGAAGGAAGAGGGAGATTTCTGGTTCTTCTCTGTAATAAAGTAAAAGTGAAGATGTGTGACCATAAGCAAGTGTCCAAATACATTCATTAAACCCCTGTAAATTCTTCAATGAATACTATGCAATACCTAGTCAAAACAATTTTTTTAAACGTGGTCCTGAAATCATAGTCAAATTTCTCTTAACACGTAAAGCATTTACAAGACAGTTTCCAATTTCTACCTCCAAAGAATACTGCTTTTAAATCAAGAATATTTGAAACAAATCTCTTCTTAATGTCACTAAAACAATTGCAGTGAATCAAACCACAGTGAAACATTATGTCTTCCTGCCCAGGCACATAGGTCCCAGTGAATGCCATAGGAATTTGACATGGTCAAAGACAGGCCATACCTAGCTTCTTCAGCTTGACTATAACCACAGCTGCACTGGGTATCTTGGACATGCCTGAAAATCTCAAAGAGAATAAAACACTAATTTCCATGACTTGCAGGTAAATCAGCTTCCTTATGCTCCAAAGAATGCAAGTACTGCAGCTTTCCATTTTTTGTCAGCACACTTGTGCATGCATCTCACATCTGTTAAACTGTTTCTGAAACCAAAACATTCAATGCCTAAAACTAATATTCACAATTAATAAATATAAGAATGCAGGTTTTATTACAAAAAAAACCCTCTGCCCTTTATATAAGGCGCTCAAAATAAGGGTGGTGAAAGCCCTATGTAAAATAAGACAGCAACAGTGGAGTTTCTCAGCAGCCAAGTAGCATTGCAGCTGTATTCCACTGCAAAAGCTCACCTTGCTCAGCCCCAGCCCTCAGAAACATCTCACCAGAACATGTTGAAAAAAGTTGGAACGGAACCACCTTTTTTTGAAAACCATGAGATCTATATAAGGCAATATGATACTTTCCACTTCTAAAAGTAGTTGAAAGCATAGAATCATAGAATAGTTAGAATCGGAAAGGACCTTAAGAACATCTAGTTCCAACCCCCTGCCATGGGCAGGGACATCTCCCACTAAACCATGCCACCCAAAGCTCTGTCCAACCCGGCCTAAACACTGCCAGCGACGGAGCATTCACAACTTCCCTGGGCAACCCATTCCAGTGCCTCACCACCCTTACAGTAAAGAATTTCTTCCTCATATCCAATCTAAACTTCCCCTGTTTAAGATTAAACCCGTTACCCCTTGTCCTATCACTACAGTCCCTAATGAAGAGTCCCTCCCAAGCATCCCTATAGGCCTCCTTCAGATATTGAAGCTGCTATGAGATCTCCATGCAGCCTTTTCTTCTCCACCCAGAGGTGTCCACAGCACTCCCTAGCTGGGTGTTGCCTCTGTGTCCGGGGATGGCGGAACAGATTTTCCATATCAGCACTTGCTTCAGCCCTCTGCTCTGGACACCTCCACACTGACACTCCCTGAACAAGGGTGTTATTCAGAAACCAGGACCCACCCCCTCAAAACTCCACATTCCGTTCTCTGCTCAGACCCTTTTGGGCAGGGCAGTCTAAAGAAACGATGGCTGAAACAGGTGGGGTTTGTGCTGCAAACTTCATCTCTCATTGTGGGTTTGTTTCGATTTAAGGTAGCTGCTCTACTGTTCTCAGATTGCCTTTCACTCCTATAAAGGGTGGTGCAGATTGATGGCATTGGCAAAACAACACAAAGAAAGGCAAACTGCAGATGCCAGCTCCCTGCCTGCCCTGAAGAGAAACTTTCTCCTTTCACAGGCACCACACAAATCCCTAGTCATCCATGCCCTAGCAGGAATAAGGGAGAAATTATTCTGGCATCTGGCACGTTGCCAGCGTGCCACAAGGGTTTACACTATATACAGTAGCACTGCATTTTTGTATATTTTGATTCTCAAGTGTCTCTGCAAAGCCACCGCTGAGCCTTTTCAATCAGCCACGGGCCCTTGCAGAGGGAAAGGGGAAGATTTAAAGGCCTGTTAGCAAGAAGCCTTCCCGCAGAAGAAAACCTTTCCAGGGGCTAAAATAAAATGAAACCGGACTCTGCCTCACCAAGCGCCAGCCACAGGGATTGGGTGAGGGGGGACGCCGCGTTGCGCCCACAACGCCGCTCCTCTGCCTCCCTCTAGCGAAGCGGCGGCGCAGGCAGAGCCGGGGATGGGCAGTGCTTCTCGGTTGCAGCCCGCCCCCATTTACTGTGTCTTCAGGAATTAGTCCATTTAACCTCATTACACGGGCTGCTACATTCTTCCTCCAAAGAAACGGGACCTGCACAGCACACAAAACTTTTGTGTGGCTTTCACTCGGTCGTTCTTCTCTTACTCTTTTCTTCCAGTTCACAGAGATAGGGGTGGCCAAGGCTTTCCCAGTGGTTGCAAAACTCGAGCTGTTTGAGAAAGAAAAATCATTCCATAGTTAGCCCTCCTAATAAAAACTAAGCGAGATGAATGAATTAATAAATTCCCATGACAGCATCTAGGCAGTTGTTGTCAGTTCTGTATTTAATCAGACTTGTAAATGGGATATTGTTATTCCACTTCGAAGAGTGTCTTGGAGGATGCTTGGATCAGGTCTCTCTGTCAGCTGCATCTCAGTTAATTTTGTGTTATAAAAAGTAGCAGTATGGAGACCGGCAGCCAATGGAATTATTTACATCTTCCTGACATGAGCTTCTGGTGCAACAACACATCAAAAAAGAAAATAATTGACATTAACTGAGTCATATGCCTTCCCTTTAAAATGCAGACAGTATCTGTATATGGCCATGCAGCAACCTAAACCAGACTACTGCAGTCCGACTGGTTTAAAGCCAATGTTACTTTAAAATAAATTTAAATCTTCATAAAATTAATTTAAAGCTTAATGACTGACTAGCACATGAGGCGTTTCCCATCCTCCACCACTAAAACACTCATTATAATCTCCGGGTCCATATCCTTTTCTGACTACAAAGCCAAAAGCAGAACCTGACTTCCTGCATTTGATGAATGTTCTTGCTGGAGCTGGAAAGTGAGAAGCCAACTTCCAAACTCCCCAGCTGCTGTGAGGTCCAGATCTCTATTTCGGACTGACCTTTGATTCATGCAGTGAATGCCAGTTGTTCACTCTAATGAGCATGTCCAACAGCGTCATTTCAACAGTCCTACACAGAGGGCATTTACTTTTATCTTTACGCACTACAGAAGCACAGTATTTTTCTAAGACAATAAATTTGAAATCAAGAGGGAACACTTAACCAATTCCACAAGGTGGTATCTCTCTCCCCAATCAAATATGTGATTAATATACAGTAGGTGAGAAAGTGAGTCCCAAGAGGGTGCTGAGGGAAGACTAATGATACCTTTACATCATGGTTAACCTGTAACAAGAATTCATTTAAGCCTGGAGATTTGATGAGTCTTTACAACTGAACATTTATACTGCTCCAGATTGGTTTTAAAATTTGTTAGCTGGCTCTTTCGAGGACAAGTGGTGCTTCTAATCAGTTCCACCATAAAACTTGACACTGTTTACATACTATGGCCGCAGACATCCTTGACTTCTGCAGTTTTGCATTCCACGATCTCTCCTGCTTTTTTCTTTTGGTACTCTGATGACATTATAGAAGCAGAAGATTCACCTGTGAGCATTCATGATCTTTTTTTCTTTTTACTGTTGCTTTCTGCTTTGTAATTCCTGAATGTATTCCTGACATGCACAAGTTTTGTTAGAAACATGCTCACTAATTGGTGTTACTGGTTTGCTCTGCTGTAGGGTGTATTATGAGGATGTATATTTCAGAGAAAAAAAGGAAATCAGTGACTTCCTAGCAGTCTCTACCCCATTTTCAAGTATCTTCTACTTTACATCCAATTCAGTACCCCAGAGGAGGCAAGAAACTGGGTGAAAATCAGTGGAAATAACATAAGTAACTGCAATACTACATGTTACATGTATTATGTTCACATAATATATAGATAGAATTTTATACATGTATATACTTAGCTCCTCTTTCTTCCAGGAGAATCCCAGCATGGCAGCAAATTCCTGCAACTGTTTTTGCTAGTGTTGTAGCAGGGCTTGGAGCAGTTCAAATCCCTAGTATGAGGCAGCACCTGTCCCGAGATGTCTAAAGACTAAGGACACACTTGAGATAAAAATCACAAAGAGGCAAAATGTGCTTCTTGGATTTCAAGACTGTCAACAGGCAAGGTCGTGAGTCAGATCAGGTGGGATCTGCAAGAGGTTCAACCAGCTGCAGTAGTGTTTTGGGTAATGCTTGAAAGGAGACAGAAAAGCAGTAATTTATTACATCTGCTTCAAATTTCAGCTTCTGAAAGTGACAACTTGTTATTTTCTGTGACACCTGAACAATGGCACTGTGTCTCATTTTCCAGTGCTGAGGCATCAGGTTAGCTCTTGCAAGAGAAAAAAATCTTCCTATTAGGTAATGAGCATCTCGACCTGCAACTCCCAGAAACTATCAGCCGCAAGGGAGAGTGACTTCCCAAGAGATGTATTAGTCATTTCAGCAACCAGTAGAATAGACAGGAGAGGGGGGGTTTTGCATGCAAATAGATCTGAGCTAATTGCTTTTAGATCTGTAGCTGATTAGGAAATCTGGAAACCTTTGCTATAAATCCACTAGCCTCAAGAGAAAATAACTGCAAGAGAAGCAGTTACAGTAATTAAACCCCCTTTGCATGCAGCCATGACGGGTTTTTGGGTACGGATCCGAAGCGGTTAGACCTGGGCTGTTAGTCTCTATCTGCCTCGTACCGGTTAAAATAGAGAATCGCGAATGGAAACTTTCCCCATCCCTTTTCCCAGGAGCAATTGGCTTAATTGTTTGACCGGCAGGTGGAACCCTCCTACTTCTTTTTCTCCTACAGACTCAAAAGCGAAAGAAGGCCAGCCTCGGCCTGCCTTGTGCCTTGCTCGCCCTCCTCCTTTCTGCTCCCACACTTCCTGTCCCCAGGAGGTGCATAGGACCTTTCCAAAAAGGAAGGAAAACCTGTTTTTCATTGCTCCACCACAAATGCAATTCTGAAATACTATGAAACCAGGACGTTTGCTGCCATTCCTATTGGGTTCCCAAAAACCTGACTGTGATTCAAGGAATATCTGGGAAAAGAGCTCTAAGGTACTAATTGGAGCTTTAGCCTTTAAAGCCTGAGCATTCAACATCTTTCACACAAAGTTCTTATTTAATCACAGACAACTGTTTTTCCAATATGCTTTCTTTATCTTTCTTTGCTTTCTTACTCTTTTTTTAACATGTTCCACAGAGGGATTGACTCATTTCTCTCCCTTTGAGCACATCACATCATCAGAATATTCATTCTGCTTGTCACTATAAAATTATTCGATTGCTTAATATGAATTACTAACCAATTATTTCCATTGATGTTTTCACCCGCCAATTAATTGCTGATTAGTACCTCTGCCGAGCCCTCTTCAGTCTAGATGATTTTTTTTCTCTCTTTTGAAAAAATTTTTATATAAATCAATCTCTTTTACCTCTGGAGTAATTCTAATCATGTGTAACAAACAAGGCCTAGAGCCAACAGCGTCACATGGGAAGAGAGCTGCTGTTTCCCAGCACCTGATGTATATCCTCACATCCCCCTGCATCCAGGAGCATGTTCTACCTGCCTTTTCTTTTTGAGCTATATTGCACTGCATATGCTTATCTGTTCATCCTCTTTTCTTTCAGTGTTACTGCTCCAGAGGTTTTTCCTTCCCATTGCACACATGTGTCAGCTTAATTTTTCTCCAGACGGATTAGCTTCACATTTCGAAGTTCAGCATCCCTCCTTCTTCAAAAGCACTTGCAACTGCTCCCCAGTTTCCTTTCTGTGAAACTCTATCACTCCTAAGGGCTTCACTGTTTAATGCTCCTACTCCTTTTTTTCTGTTTAACTTTCTTCTGCAAGACAGATCTGTCATTTCTTGGCTTGCCTCAAAAGAATAGATAATGTAAAAAATAAGAGACACAAGTTTTAAGCTCTTCTTGATTTTTTATTTCATTACTCATTGTTCTTCATGAGCAAACCATTATTTTTAGACATTAAAGTTCAAATTACCTTCACAACTACACTTCACCATGTACCACATAGAAGTATACTTTATATAGTTTTATATCAATATTTGTATCTTGTTTATACCTTGGAATAAAGTATTTATATTTAATGAAATAAATAGGACAGGCAGCAAACCTAACTTCACACTGTTCTGGCAATCTACTCTTTTTCATTTCCCGAACTCTTTTTTAACATTAAAATCTGAAATAATAGTGCCACATGCTCATTATTTGGTGAGGAGTGGTTTTAAAGATAAGATTTTTCACTTCTAATCTCTGATATTTTCTAACTGACCAATGGCTGGACATAAATTCTCACTGTATTCCAAGAGAGAGTCTTAAGAAACTCATGTTAGCAATATTACTCAAGTGGAAAGGTATTTTTTTGTTTAAAAATGTGTATTCGTGTTTGCATATTCAATGAAATGTGATGTGTATTCCATGAAAAAAGAAAAAGTGTATTGAAGACACACAAGAGTTCTGTCATCATCCATCTGAAATTTTTAAATTCTGGGAAGCTGTCATCCAGTTCAAATGACCACAACTCTTGTAAAAGGTCTCTAACTGGAAGCATCAGAAACGGAACATCTGTGTTTATTCACATAACAAGCTTAGCACAAGTAGCAGCACCAGAGCTGCTCTGATGCTGGCTCTGCTACAGAAGGAACAGGTCCAGTCCACCCCTTCTATGTGAATGTATAAATCATCTCAACTCCAGAGGGATATGCACCATGTAAACAAACAAAAAACAGAGCCCATGATCATGAAAGCTAAATATATCCTTAAAATATGTCACTAAAGTATCAGGGTTTCTGCTGAAGTCACTTGCCAGGGAAAGGGAGAGCCACATGACAGATGTCAGGCACAACATTTTGGTTATGAGCACAGGAGTAAGACACCACTGAACAAAGTAAGATACTGATTTGTAATGCATTAGCTGCACTGTGGTTACTGCTTGTGTTTACTACAAGATAATTGAGAGGCAGCTTTTCCCTAAGTGAAGCTGAGATAAAGCCACCCTATGTTAACCAATGAGGCAGGATATACCAATAACCAATAGCAGTGGAATAGCTAATAGTAAATCTACTCCCTTCTGAATGTGGTTTCCATTCCTGTAAAGATCTGAGATGTGTATAAAGTCCGTGATGATTAGGATGTATGAGAGTCTAACCAGAACTGGAAACAAGCGTCCACCTCCAAGAGCTGGTTGTGGATATAGTTTTGTTCTGAGGTCAGTGAAAACCGACACTGAGAGCATCAGCTTATCCACAGCAGCTACACAGTTTTCCAATAGGTTAATAACTTTTGCCTACATTAGATCTGAATTGTGAGTTGGAAGCAAACAATTTTCCCAGATTATTCCTTGCTCTTTACTAGTTTATTTTGCTGCAAAAGAATTGTTTTCTGTTAGAAAGTTTAGAGTCACAGGACAAAGTAAATATTCTCCTGTCTTTTTTGCCTTTCCAAATACAGAATATATTTTCATAATATATTTAGTGGCATCCAAAACCATTATTCGTGGAGGCAATGAAAAGCTGGGTTTGTAGTTTGTGTAAAGCTTTTATATGCAGCAACCAAGAGGCGTGGGCATCTTGTAGCAACTGCGGAAACACTATCAATATTAAGGGTTTCTGCTCAGACCTGAGAGGAAGCTGATCTACTTTCAGTGCCATGTTTGCACACGTATTAGTGACACACCACCAAAGATTTTGCCCTGTGTACTAGACAGAAATATGCTTCAAAACCACTGTCCATTCCTATTACGGCCATTCCAGCTAACTCCCAGAAGTGAAGACCTAAGCAGGGTCAGACCCTCTGGATGGACCCAGCCACAGCAACATGTAGGACTGTTGGGAATAGCCAGGCTTCAGTTCCATAAGGCATCCAGATTCTCCAATAGTTTCCAATCCATGCCCCCTTACACCCACTCAGGGGAAGGAAAACGTCAGCGCACATGCTGAGAAGAGGTAACAAGAGTTTTGTTTTCCCACTGGCTCTGTTGGAGGTCACTACTGTGTGACACTGCAGGAGCAGCCCCTCTTCCCTGAGCTGCTGGGTAATTGACTTCGCTAATTCTGGGCTTTTCACAATCTGGCAGATACCACACACTTGTCTGTAATCTTTAGTAGTCTCAAGTGGCTCTCATCACACAGAAGGTCTGGAATCACAGTACCTTTAAACTGTTTCTTTCTTTTTCTATCCTGGAGGAGTTTGAGATGCAACTGGGTGTAGCAGTGACTGTGTTCCTCAGTCAGGGTCCCACAATGAGCTGTGCTCAACACTGTAGGTGCACAGCTGACCTTTGCAGACATTATCCTGCAACATAGCATATCACATAGCCATCACATAGCATACAAAAGCCCCCTTCTCATGCCCCAGCCTGTCAGACTCACAGAAATCCTTTTTGAGGTTCAAAATACAAGCTAGCTGCAGGATGAAAGGATCTCCAGTTGCATCTCATTGCCTTCAGGGCCTCTACTACCTCATTGCTGCACCGTGCAGGGGCTTATCTGCAGGTATTTGTGGCAGATCCAATTGAATTATCTAAGAGATTGTATGGAAACGTAGTATTTCACAACCACAGTATAATTCCCACAAAGTACAACTGAAACCCAGAAATATTCTTAAATAAAATGGATGGACATTAAAGTAATTATGACAATACAATGACCCCACTCTGTTTTAACTAAATTTCAGTACCTCTAAGCAAATATCAAATTATTCTTATTAGGCAGAACTGTTATTGCAGGACACTGGCATTATTAAAAGCATCTAACACTCAATGGTATCTCTAAAAAAGCACCGTATCATCTGGATTTTGGGGTCAAAATTTGGCTTTTTGTCATGAATGGAGGACAAAATAGTCTGGACCACAGGGTATTTGTTCAGAAACAAACTTTTGTAAGAAACATGAACAAGTGAAACAGTTTGCAAGGCTAAATGTCATTGACTGATTAGATAGACATGATTTCTACCTAGGGAAAAACAAATTGTATTTTAAACATGCTTTGCCTTCCTATGCCAAATAGAGCTAAAGAAATCATGAGGTGGCTAGAAAACACACTTTATTCTTCAGACTTTTTTTTTAATAGTCAAAGCAGCTGAATTATCCCAGTGGAGTTTGGAAGGTACCTACATTTGCATGGCTGGGAGCTAATCACAGCTCTCTTGGCAGCTTCCCACCTCCATTAATATGAAGCAGATACACAATCAGATCCAGTGTCGCACACTAACCACTTGTGCTTCTCACCACCTCCAAGGTCTTAACCTCCATTAGAAAATCATTTCATGATCCCAAGGTACTCATTCTCACCTACACTGAGCATTGCATGGCCCTGAGAGAAAAGCAGCAAGGATTTTCGGGGTATTTTGCTGAGGAGATCACACCCATTAACAGGCATGCACTTCTCTAATGGGGTGTCAGTAAATAAAGTAACCCCGCAGCCTACTCAGAGTAGGAAAGGGATGGGGAGCTCTTCGGCTTGTGGCAAAGGCAGGTGAAATGAGGCAAAGACATATCTGCCTGGGAAGGAGGGAGCAGGAAATCAGAATCAGGAGCATGTGGTTAAAGGGGCGCAGGGAAGGAATGACAGTGCTAGAGCCACGATGGAGTGACAGGCAGGCAGGAAAGTGCCCTCCCACTGAGCTCTCCTCTGTGCCTCTAACCCTCTGCTGCAGAGCAGAGCTTTCCCAGACAATTCCTATCACCACCTCATGATTTATAGTCATCTCTCTCTTAGATGAACCAAAACACATGCCTCCTCTGATGGACTGTGTTCTGCAAAGCATGAGGTTTTACAATACAGCTGCTATGCATTATCCCACAAAGCAAATGTGGGAATATTTATATGGGGTTTTAATACAACAAATATATTTCCCTAGATGCTCTTGACTTACCATGTCGCTGATGGGAGTGTGTTCAGAATAAAATGCCTTTAGAAAACAGAGAAAATGTTAAAAAGCTCAAAAACCAAAGGTGATTTTTTTTTTTTAAAGTAAAACAAGCTTTCAACTGCATCTTTCTTCTCACAACTGCTCTATAATCTACATTATAACATTGTTCATTAGCTCTTTCCTAAACATGGCATTACCTAGAAGAGATGGGTCATATTAGCTGATTCAGCATGACAATGGAAAGCAAACAATGCCATACTATGTAAGCAGGCATCTTGTATGCTAATAGCTGAATATAAGCCCTACTAATGGGCTGGAAGCTGAGTCAAATATTAAGCAACACAAGTTCTAACACTCAGGTGTTGGATTTTTCCTTTCCTTCACTTACTTCAAAGGTTGTATGAGCATCCTCCTTTAAATGTCCATAAGGCCATTTCCATTTGTAAAGCTTGTTTACAGAGAAGTGTTAATAGGTGCCAAGAAGTCATTCCACTTGTTGTGAAATGCATCTCCCTATAATGCCTTCTTAAACTGAAATTAAACAGATTGCCACAATCAATTCCTGGATATATATTGTGATGCGTGTTCCTATTGATTCTTAGTCTCACTGAAATGAAAGAAGCATATTTCATTGTGAAGAATAAGATATCTCAAAGAATTTGGGAATCACCAAGTACATCCTGACTACTTTAGGACAAATGTTTTCTTGACAGTCCATTTTAAAAGTGGGATGCTTTCACATTTCTATGTGATTGAACAATTGTAACTTGTCAATATTTTTGTTACACACAGTCACTTAAGCCTTCCTGACACTGTCATCAGTTTAGTTTTCCTGACTAAGAAATGCTTGTGAAATTATGTGCTAAAAAACTGGTTTCAGTACAGTTGGCAATTGCTATTACCAATACACCTTTACGGACCATTTTTAGCAAGTTTATCTTTGCCAGCTGCCTTCTTTGTGTTTTGTCATGTGTGCTATCAACATGCAGACTGCTTCGACTCTGGTTCACAACTCTGCTTTTATCAAAGAATAGAATCTAAAGGACATACATTCCTTCTTTTTCACTCAGCACACTAAATCCCACTTCCACTGTTTTTATTTTCTACTGAAATGAGGCTACTTCTATTTAACTTCTTTTGAGATCTTAGGCTGTCGTGGTTTAAGCCAAGCTGTAACTCATGCAGTCATTCTCTCACTTTCCCCCCCTTCCTCCCCCGGCCCCTCACCCAGAGGGACGGGGAGGAGAATCAAAAGAATGTAACTCCCATGGGTTGAGATAAGAACAGCCCAGTAACTGAGGTATAACACAAACC
>JAOEHX010052770.1:12848-27672 GCA_025448015.1 Bolborhynchus lineola
GCTCCAGTACATGAGTATGTGTCTTGTACTCTGGAGCCAAGCACTGGACTTGGCACTCCAGTTGAGCCTCACCAGGGCTGAGACAGATGACCTCCCCTGACCTACTGGTGACGCTCTTCCTAATGCAGGCCAGGATGCTCTTGGCCTTCTTTGCCACAAGAGACAAACCTGCACTGTATTTGTAGTAATTATATTTTATAGTTATTTATATATAAATATATGTAGGCATATTTATATTAACTTAGGACCAAAGCTGAATTTTGAAAATTACTGAGCTATTTAGCAGAGCTAAATTACCTACATCTTTTGGAAAAACTGTATTTAGTACAGGGTTGTAGAGTCAATTGATGTCTAATCCCAGTGCTTCTATTAACTGGATTAACCTAGTTTCTGATTAGATACGGATAAAGGATAAATCTGGGTAGATTTCTGAAGGAGGAAGAAGCTGAGGATAAACTCAGTCATTTCCAATTGCCAGTATTTTCATTTATAAATGTCAAATGCGAAAACAATGTTAAAGAACATATAGCATAATCCCCAAAGGCAGGCTTCATACACTGTAGCCAATGGGGATTTTCCCCCACTAAGGGCTACTGTATAGGCACAGTGTCCTTCCTATTCTGCAATGCCAGGCTTGGTGCTAGTATGACCTCCTCTGGTGTGATTAGTGCAAGTGGGAAATTTTAAGAAATGGGTAATTGTAAGAATTTTAGTGAAATTTTTAAAATCCCAATGGAGATAAATCTCTGATATCACCAATGTAAAAGTTCCCTCTTCATCCCTGTTGTACTCTTCTAGCCATGCAATGAGACAACTGAAGGAATTGAAACAATAGCCAAGAAACAGATTGATTCTTATTCTCTGTGTTTTTACTTGAGGAAACACACAAGTTCTACCAGCCAACTTACATTCCCATTTGGGAAATGTTGTGACTGCCATTTATTTAGATTTTTTTAAAAATAGCACCTACTGGAATGATACTCTGGATGTGCTTTTCTTCTGCCATTTACTTATTACTGCACACTAGAATTCTTTAGAATAAATAAAAAAGAGGAATATCGGAATATCACTAGTATGATCTGTTCCATAGGCTAAATAAGCAACAAAAAATAACCTTATGCTAGATGGTGACAAACAATGAAGCAGAGACATATGTTTGTTCTGTTCCCCAAGCATAAACAGAACACAGAGTTTCCCTGACTAATAAATTTACTTTCATTTTAATTAAAACAGAACATTTAGGTACATTTCCTCTGTTCTGTCAACAAATTAAACATATAAATGGCTAGCAGGGGAAAAAATGACAACATTTTCTTTAGTGCCCCAATTGTATGCATAATCGATTACTACCCATCTGTTCACTAGAAGGTGTAGGGAAGACACATCATATCAAGCCTTATTCCCATAAAAAACCTTGCTAAAGTACTTGGCTTTTGGTCCCGCATCTTCAAAAATGAAAGGAATCTTTCACACAGCAGAATCTGTCAGTTCCCTTTTGGTATAACATTAGATAAACTAATATTTTTTTATTCTTCCAATTCTTTCCACCTTTAAATCAAAACTACTGAAAAAAACTACTTTCTCTCTCTGAGAAAACAATCACAATGGTAACCCCATGGATTCTAACCAAGAAGGAGCAATAAAGTAGCAGTCATATGCAAGACAAGACAGAAGACTGCACTCACTTTCTCTGGTAGTAAGCCTAATGACTTAGGTTTGATTAATGTGTGTGGTTCAGGAAGGGGCTAGCTTTGCTTTAAGGAATTAAAGAAATGGATTATCAGGCACTTCCCTTGGTAGTTTATTCCAATGGTTAATGGCTTCTGTATTTGGCAATCTTCATTTACTGGCTTTCAGTAGCTTTTAAGAACATCTGTTCAATTTACTGATAAAATAAATATTCTGTCCTCTCTTTCAGATCTGTTAGAAAGACATAGGTAAACAAGAAATACAAAATGGGACAGGATGTATTCAGCAGTGTTGAATGGAGTGACTGCTATTACTGGGACATACTCCCTGCTAGAGGATCATAGAACAGTTTGAGTTGGAAGAGAACCTTAAAGATCATCCAATTCCAACCCCTCTGCCATGGGCAGGGACACCTTCCACTAGATCAGGTTGCTCAAAGCCCCATCCAGCCTGGCCTTGAACACTTCCAGGGATAAGGCAGCCACAGCTTCTCTGAGAAAACAGTGCCACTGCATCGCCAAACTCAAAGTGAAGAATTTCTTCCTTATGTCTTCTCTAAATCTACCTTCTTTCAGTATAAAGCCATTCCCCCCTTGTCTTATCACTACATGCCCTTGTAAAAATGTCCCTCTCCAGATTTCCTGTAGGCCCCTTTAAGGTACTTAAGGTTCAGCCTTCTCTTCTCCAAGCTGAACAAGCCCACCTCTTTCAGCCTGTGACCACAGGAGAGGTACTCCAGCTCTTTGATCATCTTCATAGCCCTCCTCTGGACTTGCTCCAATAGGTCCATAACCTTCTTACGTTGGAAACCTAGAGCTGGACACAGTACTGCAGGTACTCCAGATGAGGTCTCAGAGAAGTGGAGTAGAGGGGCAGAATCACCTCCCTCGACCTGCTGGTCATGCTTCTTTTGAAGCACCCCAGCATACAGTTGGCTTTCTTGTCTGCAAGTGCACATTGCAACCTATTAAAAGACAGAGAAATTCCCCGGCAACTGAAAAATGGCAAACCATGTCCATCCAAAAGAGAATAAAGCAAGATCCACAGAGATACAAGGCTGGTCAGCCTCACTTTAATCCCTATCAGATTTATAGTGCAAATCCTAGAAAAGATTTCCAGGATCATGGAAGCAACAACGTCACTTGGAATAGCAAGAATTTATTTACCAAGAGCAAATCCTGCCTGACCAATTTGTCTTTTATGATGAAACAATCAGATGTAGACCAACAGTGCAGGTATCTTCCCTTCGCTTTAGCAAGGATTTAAACACAGTCTCCATCAGTATCCTTATAACCAAACTAAGGACTGGGTTGGATGGACCACAAGGTAGTGAAAGTCTGATTGGACTATAAGACTTTGGGAACCACACTTCTCAGGAGTTGATACTATTTAGTATCTTTGTCATCAACACAAACAGTAGGACAGTATGCAAGCTGATAGATGATACCACATTGGAGAGAGTGGTTAATGCACTGTAGGGATGGGATATTCCAATAAGCTGGAGCATGGCCAGTGAGGTGGTTTGCATACTGGAAGATCTGATATAGACAGAAAGACTGCACAGGCTGCATCTGTTTTGACTGCAGGAAGAGAGAGAAAACACAGCAGTGGTCTAAGCACAGTCTGCTGGTACCAGAAAGGGAACAGTAAAAGAGACAGAGCCAGGCTCTCCTGGGAGGTAAAGACCAGCAGGATAGGACAGCAGTCACAAATGGCAATGAAGGAAAGTCCAACTGGACATAAGGAGCAGGTTTTTACAGGGATCAAGATTAAGCACTTGGGGAGGTTGCTCAGAGACATGCTATAGTGTAATTTTCAAAAGACTTTTAAGATCTTTAGAACTCAACTGGCCAAAGTCCTAGGCAATCCAATTTGATTTTGAAGAAAGACATGCCTTGAGGAGGGCTTTCAATATGATTGTTTATTTGAAACCGCAAAACTAAACTAGATGTCTTAAAACCAGACCAGCCCTTTCATTTTCCTTTCCTACACTGACAATTCTCCAGGTTAGGCACCTGCAGTAACTGCATTCAAGACAGTCACATGATCAAACAGTCTCTTATTTCTCATATGGTAAGAAATTCTATTCTCTGTTGGCTGTACTGAAGACCATCAAGTCAAATTCTTGGCTGCATAGGAACATCAATGAGAAAAGAAAAACTGCAGGAACTTGAATTTATTACTAAAGGCGCAAGACATATCTATACGCATGTGATAAGAAAGGTACTGCATTTACATTACTAATTTTTGGTGTAGAAGAAAAACATGATCTAAACCCATAACAATATTTAAGATTATGTTTGAAAAGGAAGAGTTATGATTGATAAAGAAGAATTAACCAGACGATATTTGAAGAATTTTTAAACCATAATTATTTAACAGCAAGTTTTTCAAAGCCAGAAGATTTTGACTATTTCCTTAATCTTTTATAATATTGGGCTATAGATTACTAGTCCTTTTCGATTCCTCTAAATGCTTCAATAAAAGTGGAAGTTTATTGCTGTAAAAGAAAACTTGGTATATAATATGCATTTGTGCATCTAACATTTCACTGCTTGTATTTTAACACTTGCAGTATGTGGACTGGTTCATGTTCAGATGACTCAAGTTATTAATTTAATATTAATTTGGTTTTGACCTTACTTGCATGCTACATTGTACCACATCTAAAAATATTTATCAGAGGCATTTAATGGAATCAGTACATCACCGTAATCTAAATGAATAGGCTAAAATTGATCTTTGCCACTGTCCCGTCCCGTTCCAATGCAATATCACTATTAATAAACAGACATTATTAAATTCCATCACAGACATTAATAAATTTAAGGTTTATTTCCACAGTCAAGGCCTACATCCTTTAATATGTCTTTTAATTAATAATGCATTTTCCGTTTTCATTGCTTGTACTGTAGTGCATATTTTTAAGCCTATCCATTGTAAAAGGTTCATAAGCATTACTGTGGTTGGAAGACAAACCACTCTTTAGCTAATATTACACTTATTAACATGTTTCTATTTCTTTTACAAAAACCTAAGTCCAAAGAACCCATTAAGAATATACATTTTCTAAATTAGTTAGGTGCAACGCAGACTTTTCTCTCTGGAAACAGCAGAAAGATTTCTCTAAAATGCTCTTACTCCTGAAGAGAAGGAAGAAGGATCCAGAAGCAGAAACACTGCTTGACAGCAGCTGCCTTCAACAGCTGTCCAAACTTTTCCCAGACCCAGAGGGGTCAGCTGGAGGATGTGCTAGGTGCAACACCCAGCTGCACTGGGGTGACCCTGAGGGGCACTGTATGCTTTGAGGACAGCAGTCTACCCACAAATCACACAAACTGCTAGCACTGTATGCATTACACCAGCTACCACAGTCTAAGGAGCAAGACACAAACAAGCAAAAAAAGTTTCAATTTCAGTGGCTTGTATGTGCAACACAATCATCTGATGCACAGAACTTTTCTTCTTTTCTTTTTTTTTCTTTTTAACCTGGTTACACCTCTACCTCCAAGCAGCACAAAAGGACATGAAAACAGGAAGCCTTTGGCATCTTTGATGGGTGAGCAAGTGCTGAGGTCTTGCTTTGGGGGGAACCTAACACAAGGCAAAACTTTCAGACCAGCAAAGACCAGCTTCAGAACAGATAACTTTGGTTTTAAACTGTGGATAGTACTGATAAACTTTTATATAAATGGATGAATTTCAAAGCACTGCAGATGACCAAAAGCCTTGGTAGAACTTCAACAAGAATTAGGAGAGGGAATTTGAAATTTTTTTTCTTCAAAAAAATTCTAATTTCTTTCACTAAACTTTTCCCTCCAACAAAACCAGTGATGCATAATGTTATGAATTTGTAGATAAAACCAAACACTAGTGCCTGATGCAGATAATAGAACTATTTTGTTATAAAAGTTACATTCATTTAAGCATTGGGAACATCTTAAATGCAACTAAAGTACAGTATTAACTGCATAGAAATCACACATAAAAGCAAAATCTGAAAATGAAAAAAAAAAAAACCACAAACTACAGAATAGTTTTAATAAATGTATTTGTTTTTTTAAAAAAAATAAATCACAAATAATAACCTGAGAAACACATTTCCTTAGTTATACTCAAGACAAATGGTAGTTTAATTCTGTAATGGAAAGAAAGCCAATCATCTAGATACTGCAATTGGTTCAGGTTTTGAATCTGCAATCTCCTTATATGTCTTCTCTCTTCAGTGTTGTACCGTTATGATGTTTTGTATGTTACATGGCTTATGAAAACAGTATCCCATGTCTTCATTGTTGATACCATCTTGTAAGTTACCTAAAACTTTCTAGAATAGACCAAACTATGAAAAAAAAGGTGATAAATATTTATTGATGCACAATATGCCAAAAATTAGGACTATTAATTATTTATGTATGTCATAAATTAGGACTATTTATTATGTATGTCAGTCTCCTGTGATTAAAAACTGTTGATTGACTTGTAAAATGGGCAGTATTTCATAATGTCAGGGAAATAGCAATAAATAAGAAGCAGTCATGACTGATCATTTTTGGAGACTGAAATCTCATTAACATCCCAGAGACACCACCATTCTTTGAGCACACTGAAGTGACATCCCATGTGGCTCATATTTCTTGAAAGAAATTTCTGGCTTACCTTAAAATAGAGAAAATGTCTTTATAACACGTTGCAGGTTTCAATACATTTTAAACACCTGTCTGTCTTTTCAGCTAGTACATTTTCTGCGAAGAGTAACATGTTGAACTAATGTTTTGAATGAGAGGTTCTAGAGACAGAATGATCAAAATGCTCTTAATTGACAATGTTTAAAGGAACAAAACCACATGGGAATGATTACAGAGATGACATTCCTGCCTTGCCAGGTAAGCTGGATACAAATGCCAAAGTTGAAAGATAAAAAAGTTCAGTCAGTGTCAGAGACATTGCTTTCAAAATTTAAGACACTCTCCCCTATGTTTCATGGCTGACAGCTGAAAGGTGCATGAACATCAACGTCTTCCTCTGCAGTTTCCTCTGCAGAGGAAGTTTCCTCTGCAGCTTCCTCTTTATCGGCAGTTTGCAGATAAACTCTCTGAAATCAGTTTATTTCCTCTGATTAAGGAAGAAGGCAAAGCACACTGCAAAAAGCTCCAATTATGGAATTCTTATTTCTATAGTATCTGTAGCTCCATTATCATCCTTTGCTTCCTTCTCTTTCCCATCCTTGGTGGTATTGTTCGGTTTATCAGAGTATCCTTGGTATCTCCTGTACTCCATTGCTTAATAGCAAATGTGAGCTTCAATATCAAATTGTTTAATGGAGCACATGGTCATGATTTTTACCACTTCAGGGGTTTTTTAATTTGTTTCAGCAATAATAGGAATTTCTTCTTCATATTCCCCTAATTTCAATGCCACTGAAATGTCTTGTGCATTTCAATGTACAAGGGACACATACTTTTGAAGACTGATGCTTTACGAAGATTTAATTTGTGATCATAAAACCATCTTAGCCCACAGATTCTGCAAAGATTCATATGCATAGACTAATTACTTTACAGGGAACAGCTTCCATGTTTACAGTGGGCAAAATTTGGTCTCCATGTGGTTTTTAGGATATTTACAAAGCTACCGCTGATCTGCTTGCAATAATACACTTTTAGAAGTTTATATAGATTAGATTTTACAAATGTTATCACATACTTCAACTTTCAGAAACACACCATTATTTCTCAGCTAATTACAATACTATTTTCTTCTTTAGTAGGAATTAACCATGATAAAAATGAAAGTCTTTGTTAGAATATGTGCATTTCTTGAATGCTAAAAGAATAATTAATACACTCTTCAGCAGCAATCTAGAGATTATTTAGCAGTCTACACTAGAGATATACTGAAGTAATTTATGTTAAATGTTTTACAAACTCAAGATCAAGTCCTGTAAGGTACTATTACATTGAGGAGCCACATAGCACATTCAATTCTCCATTAATTTCACTGAAGCTTCAGTAAGCAAGAGTTCATGAATTCTTTACTTCACAACCAAGATTTAAGTCATCTACTTTGAACTGTGCCAACATGATTAATTACACAAACAGCTCATTAGTGAAACCTTTTAAAAATACAAAGATAAATGGAATGAGAATTGAGAATTAAATTCTGCTACTGTTAACAACTTTCACTGCTGTTTCCAAACACTACAAATTTACATTACAGTTGATGGCCACCTAGCAGTTGAATCTCTAAAGAAAGATAGTGATTTACTAGCAGATTAAACATAGATGGAACAACACTTACGTCGTCAGCATACCATTTGAATGTAAGATACTCCTACTGTGGAGACTTATTGTCTCTGAGTGAAAATATTACAATGTTCTGCATGTTCTAGGAGTAAACAACCATCAGTCAAGGTAGCTTTCCAAGGGTGTATATGTATCTATCTGACTGCTGAATCAAGAGAAAGACGCCTGGTCACTACAAATCGCTAAGAAGAAGATTTTTTAGATACGCTCATACAAGTGATTCAGTGAAAGATTCAAGTTCACTTCTCTTCATCTCTGTCAGAGGCTCTTATGCAAAACAAAATATTTCATTTTTTTCTATCCATCCTAAAATTTAAGCTCAAATTGACAGTTCGAACTACACGGTCCTTTCTCTGGCTTTCTTTGGTATAACCAGGGTAAATATTTTTACAAGTCTCCCTCTGCAATTTCTCTGTCTTTCAAGTCCCTCATATTGTGAGATTGTCCATAACATATATATGTATATATATATATATACACACACACACATATATATACACACACACACATATACATATACTGCATGTAAAAAAGAAAAAAAAACTCCTGATTGGGAAACCACAGATTTAGACTTTTCCATCTCTCAGGATATGATTATTTTTTTTTTATTATTCTTGTCTGATTTCTAGTTTTGAAACAGAGATCCTGTGATATATTTGTATTTTATTCACTTGAAAAATTATCCCATTCAATTCCCTAGCCTTTCTCATAATAGCTTTTTTTTGACAGAAATAGTAAGACCTTATTTCTAAGCCTTTTTGTCTGACACTAGCTCTTGCAGAATAGTAGTGTACTCCATATGCCCTTACCATTAGAATTTTATCTGTATCTTTCAGCTTTGATGCATTTAGTAGGTACTAGATACAGGCAGGTTCAGAATTTTCAGGTATTATTTTTATTCATACTATACCTTTCTGTCTCTTCTCAATGCCACTTTAAAATTATTTGATTTTTTTCTCTACATTTTTATTTTTCTTTTTTTTCCTATTTACATTTTCCCCTTCCTTTTCAGTACAGAAAATGAAAATTTCAAAATATTTACTGGTTTTGGCTATTTCTTGTGTGTGTTCTTACATAGAATCATAGAATAGTTAGGGCTGGAAAAGACCTTAAGGTCATCTAGTTCCACCCCCCCTGCCATGGGCAGGGACACCTCACACTAAATCATGCCACCCAAGGCTCTGTCTAGCCTGGCCTTGAACACCACCAGGGATGGAGCATTCACAACTTCCCTGGGCAACCCATTCCAGTGCCTCACCACCCTAACAGTAAAGAATTTCTTCCTCATGTCCAATCTAAACTTCCCCTGTTTAATTCTGAACCCATTCCTAAATTCAAGCCATTCCTTAAAATGCATTTGCATTGGTGGTACATTTTTTACCTATTTTGTTTCCTGCCAATGTAAGATTGGTACAACAATATCTTATTTCTTGAAAATCAAGAAAATGCCTCTTTTCACTATAAGGGCTAGCTCAGAAAAAAAATCGTATTTTTAGCTTCTTACATGTCATCTTCATTTTCAAAGGAATTGGCAGATTAAAAAGTTAAAAGAAAAAGGTTCAGTCCCTTTTCCCTCTTTGTAATTTTTGCTTCAAACAATTACTTCTGAATACTGAGATTCTTTAAAGTTGCCTATCCTGAAAAGGGGAAGAATATGAGTAACAATGTCCCTTTCTAATACCACAAAAGAGCAGACTCTTTATGGTCCGTGCAGAGCTTTCTTGAGTATTGATGGCGACCATAAACTGAACTAATTTTTTCATCACATTGCACTTCAAATACAAGATGTATTTTTTCAGCTGCATCTTCTCTAATATAAGCATAAACCTAAATTTACTTGTGCATTTCTACACAAAGTAGTACATCACACACATGTTTGCAAGATAATGAGTGGCAAAACAGCAAGAAAGACTGCTTTTTCTGGTGTAAGTGTAGGCCAATACAAACATAAACACTTGTGAAATTAGTTTAGGGCTACTGGTTTTTGGAAAATGCCCCGACCATTTCTCTATCAGAGAAGCACATAAAAAATTCCATGAATTTAGAAAACATTAAATTTTTTCAAGGGAAATAATTGACTGATGAGACAGGAAGGATGTATATTTGTGTTACAGGAAAGGAAGAATATTTGTTTAGGATGATCTAACAAGATAGAAACAGATTAAGTCATCCAACATGAAACATTCTGTAAAATAAACAGAAAAAAAATAAATCCATATAAAAACATGTCCCAGGGATAAAGTTGGGCTTTTACTCCTGTGTTTAGGCTTTCAAATGCTGTCCAGATGTAAAGCCCTTGCTAAAAAGCCAAAAGGAACATTCTGAGCCTATGTGCATGATGCACAACTAGCAGTTTCAGAGCAGCCAAAGAGATTCATCACAGCTTACCACCTAAAACATGGGTAAAAAACTGAGAAATGGGTTCTAGATTTTGAATCTCTCTAAGTGTGTGCTCTGCAGTCACTACTGAGCCGACCCGTTCAGCTCTGTCACTCTTCAAGCCCTGCATTGCAAAATGCTCCAAACACCCAGCTTATTTCAATAAGATATTTCATATGCCAGATGGACACACATTGGAGTGCCTGAATGAATCAGAGCCAGGTAGCAGAAATGTTTTCTAGTCATTACCATACTGTTCTCTCCACATAACCCCATTAGGTCAGAAACAGATTAGTGATAAGGAAATGTAGGATGCTGCAGAGATTGTAGCCACTTGGCAAAGTGCTAAGACCTGTCTCAAGAGCTGGTTCTTGGCAGACAAGGAGAAACTTTCTGTTGCTAAAAAGCACTTTTCTTCTTGCAAAACTGCAAGAACACCAAACATAATTGTGCCCCTCCAGGACTAAAGATTGGATAATTCAATGAAAAAAATTACTTGCAAGTTTATGAATAACATCTTATGACCCAAATACAAACATCTCAAACAGCAGAGATTTTGTTTTGCTTTCTTTAAAGAAATGCCAAGTCATTGTGTCATCTTTAGACTAATTCAATTAATTACTAGTGTTTTCCCCTCATACAAAATCAGTCATCTGTCAAATTCCTTGTGGAGTAAAATTTCAAATAGATAATACAGATAATAGGTTTAAAAAGTATAAAATATTCAACAAGAGGCAAAACCTCCCTCTGGTTGCTAATTATTAAGCCACATACTGGTACAGTTCTGTAATTGTAGCTGCACATCTTGCCTGCACTTTTTCATTATTTACTTCAGCAAAAGGTGGAATTAAAACAAAATTACACTCTTCCATGCCTTCATCAATTAAAAAAAAGTCTTCTTATCAGGTCTGAACTTTATGAAAGCCCCTGACAAAGCCTTTGTTAGATAACACCTCTCACAGAACATTAAACTTGAATTCTTTGGTATTTGTCACCAGTATAGCTCCTGCCTTCTTCATGAAATTAGTGTTAAGTGTAAAATGAATGCTGTGCAGTGTCCTCAGTGTAGACCTCCCCCACCAAAACTGACAGGGAGCCACAGATGGTACTTCTGTGGCAGTCCAAGATGTTTAAGATCACCCTCCTCCTGTTACAAAAGCCAAACAAAACCAATTAAAGCATCAAATGTCATGGCACATATGAGAACTACATGCTCATTTTGTCACTTTGCTCATACAATTAAACCATAATCAGGTTACATGGAGCAAGAGACCACATCTTATAGGGTCCCAACTGTTCTCAAAGAGAAGTTGCAGCTAGGGGTTGCACAGTCATCCTGTGGTTTACAAGAGACTTGTTAGCATTACCTTCTCCCTGCTTTCCCCACAAGAGTATTCCTGCAGTGGATGCAGAACCCTCCCAGAAACTTCTCTCATGCCTACCCATTGCTGAAGCAGAGACAACTTCATAGAGAGGCAAGAAGAAGAGGAGATGGAAGCAGCCCAATTAACATGTAAAGACAAGGGATAAGACAAAGCTGAGATTGGGCCTAAGAAGGTGTGTGGGATAAATTGCCAAGGGAAGTGAGGACACAGGTAGAGAGAAGACAGGGTGGTCAAAGGAGAACACAGGTCACCTGACAAAGCACGGGCATACCTTGACAAGGACTTTGCAGTGGTATGGAAGAAGGAACTAGTGGAAAGAAGGTGAATACTGAAATTAGATTTGAAGCTAAACAGATTTGAAACAGATTAAAATGATAGAGAAGTATTTAGTTATTTGTTTATAATTAAAACAGAAATCATCCCACTTCCAAGCATGGAACTTTAGAATTATAAATTACTCTGGACAGGAGGCCTGCTTCCTAAGATATTTAGATCTCTTCAATTCAGTTCTAAGGCTATGGCTACTGAAAAATATATTTTCTTTTAAATTTCACTCCACAGCAAACATTCGTAAAGGACTCCATATGGGCCTGAAGATGACAAAATTACCGTTTGCTTAACTGTGGTTCTGATTTTCATATGTAATAGTGGCATTTATTAAGTGTTAATTTGAAAATAATTTATACACATGGTTATCATAGGTGAAGAGTTCCATCACTCATGACCTCCAGCTTGAGCACCATTCACTTCACTTAGTCAAGTGAAGATTTCATTTTATAACTGTGTTACACCCAGGTTTGCCAAGCAATTCGGCATCCATCCACATTGGTAATCAATAGAGTGCCCCTCTGACCATGCCTGGAAGCCATTAAGAGCCCAGGGCAGGCGAAGCCAGACCCTCTGCACTCAGACTCCTTCCCTGAACAGACCAATAGAAAGACCTGCAGAAATTCATGGCTGAGAGATGATAAGAACAGTTTCTATAACTGCATTAGCCAGAACCAATTTCATGAATGCCCCTAGCTCATTTCTGTGCTGAGACAGGCTATGCTGAAACACCTCTGGCAGTGACTCGTATTAATCCATTTGACACTGCACTGAAACAGACTGTCAATGATCACTCAGTAACAGAGCTCAAAAGAGACAGTAGCTAACAGCTGGAGTGAAAGAATAGTTTTAGTCAAGACAATTTTTTCTTATCAATTTGCAGTTACTGAGGTGTGGAAGGCAATATGGAGCAAGGACTTTGGAAAGAAATTTCCAGTAGATGAATATGTAAGAATTGACTGGCATAAAGACATTTATTGAGCTGCAGACGTGCATCACTGAGCCTCCAATATTAACTTGAACAAAGCAAGAAAAATATCTATAGGCTCCATGGTCAGTAGCCCTGGCTCAAACCTACTTGGCCAACATAATCTGCATGATACAGGAAATTCCCTACCCTTCACAGATAACTAAATAACTCTGGGGGTTTGTGCCTTAGGTCCTTCTACATCAATACACTATTTGAGATATGGAAAATGGTATTATTTTGTTACATTAGCAGGTGACGCAGGACACTCGGATTAAGCATTGAAGTCACTATGAATTAAGGATTTCTACTACATATTTATAGGGTCAGATAGTCTGAAAAAAATAAATAGGTACCATAAACTCACCTCTAGTCTTGGATTACATAATAAGCATGTAACTAAAACATGAACCAACCCAAACATTCCCAGTCATTTGCTGTCATTTGTAACTGTTGTCTCCCGCTTATGCAGCTCAAATACCAGAGGGTACCTATCAAATTAATAGATTAAAATTATATAATTTCCTCACTTAGTCCCTTTCCTACAACAATCAAGGAAAAGACGAGGAAAAAGCCCAACAGTAGTTTCATTTACAATTCCCAGCCTTCAACCTGTGACACTAACAAACTCAAAAAAAGGCCTGCCTACTAATGTTGTTTACTATTAACAAATACTACTACTGCCGTCTTTCAATTGTAAGGCAATTACAAAAGGCAATTGAGAATACCTTTGAAAATGTGTTTTAGATTTTTTTAAGCAGTCACATTGACATTAGACTAATGCACTGCAACTGAAATCAATTAAATTGGCCTGGCTCAAAGTTGGGGAAGCATCACAATATCTACAGCCAAAACTTAGCAAGAAGATTTTGTCTTATCCAGCAAATATCAAGTATAACCATAAGCCTTTTTCATTCCAATTTTCCCCAAATTTAAGAATACTCTGTGTCAAGTAGCAAATGGTCAGCTACAGATGCCTCATATCCAACAAGTTGGACAGTTCAATTCCATAACCTGCTTGCTTCACAATGACCAATTAAAGAAAAAATTATGTGACGCTTAGCTTAAACCTTCATAGAAAAATCCTTGTAACAGCCACATCAAATGAAGGGCCTAAGGTTGGAGGGATTTACTGGCAATTTAAGAGTCACTTCCTGCATGTTGAGACTGGACATCCACCAACAGTACCAACCTTTCTTTCTTTCTTCTTTTATTTCCACCTGTAAAAAATTTCTATCAATACTGATTTGGAGACAATGTAAGTATATTCATGATTAACCATAAAGTAACTGAAAAATTCAAGTGAACACACAAATTCCCCCCCCATAAATTTATTGTTTAAACTCAAAGCTTCACCAACATAGAATCAGAGAATCCACTAAATTGCAAAACACCTTCAAGATCATTAAATCCAACCATTCTCCCATCACTGTTAAGTCTGCCACTAAACCATGTCACAAAGGGCCTCATCTTTTGAACACTTCCAGGAATGATGATTCCACCACTGCCCTGGGCAGCCTGCTCCAATGCCTGATCACCCTTTCCTGGGAAGAAATTTTTTTTCTAATACCCAGTCCAAACCTCCTCTGGCACAGCTTGAGGCTGTTACCTCTTGTCCTACCACTTGTTGCTGAGGAGAAGAGACTAGCCATCCTGTTACATCAGCTACAGTTTCGGGGTGTAACATGGACTCAACAATGCACTGCTGGCTCTTCTAGTCTATGTCCAGTGACCCAGCATGTGCCGTCACTCACCTCCACAGGGAGGTCTCTCCC
>JAOEHX010052770.1:27772-39663 GCA_025448015.1 Bolborhynchus lineola
TCATTACACCGTGGGCTCAGGACCCACTTCCTGCCCCTGCACCACCAGCTCCACCAGGTGGATGGGACAAGAGCTGCGCAAGGGGGAGTTTCCCCTGAAGTCTGTCTCAGGGGAAGATTTGGTGAAATTTGGCCAAGGCTTTGGTAAGGGCTTTGGCTGGGAGGCAAATGCACCTGCTACCCCTACCCACAAGTACAGAGGATGATGAGCATGGCCAGATTAGAGTTATAACCAGCATGGAGTCTATACCCCAAAAAAATCTTTTCCAAGTTTTTAGAAAATTGGCTGAGAACTGAACATTGTACACATCCTTTGGGGACTGGTATGGAGTCTATTAGCAATCCCCTTTTTCTCAGCTGCCGCCTTTCCAGTGTTGCTACTACCCTCCTGTTGCATTCCCCTCTAAGCTAATAGCACCTGCTGCTACACTGGCAATCACGTAGCAGCTCTGTAAGACATGCCTGCAAGAAGAGCATGCATCAAACATGAGTGACACTTCAAATCCTGACCTAGTTCCAGTCTTCTCAGATCCCACCATAGCTGATTCACTTGGCAAAGCTTTGCACTGCTCTCAAGAAAGGGATAGGAGAGTAAGCCAGTAAGAAGATGCCCAGGGAAATATGTAAGAAAAGAATATAACATACTGTCACGTACTATCCCAGCATCCTGTGATGTGCAGCTCCGGCAGCTTTTGAGACAGAGAGCATCTTTGAATTTAGCCCTAAGTGAGTTCCTCTTCCATTAATTTCTTTGATCTACTCTTAAAAGCTGTGAAAGCTTTCAGAATTTACTTCATCTTATTGCAAAGACTTCCACATCCTGATTATATTGGGTGAAGAGTTCAAAAGTACAAATGAAGATTATGCTTCTGCTGTGGGCTTATATTCTCTGAGTACTCCTTCTACCCCTTGATCATCTATCAGCCATACTCTCTAAGTTCCCAATTCTAATGCATTTTAAAAAGCAAACAAACAAACAAACAACAAAAAAATCCACCAAAAAAACCCCAACCCAAACAAAACCACAAAAAACAAACCCAAAAACCCTAAACCAACAACTTCACTATTCATCTTTATTCTCTCTGCTAGGTGTCATCCCCACACAGTATGCTTTTACATTTAACTTGCCAGAGTCCATCAGCCATTGTATATTTCCCATTTGAACTGAGATTCACTTCTTGGTAGGATGTTTTCTTGCTTACTACAGTCCCCTTATTCTGCTTTTCAACAATGCCACTTTCTTTCTGCTTCTGTTTTCCAAAATGTTTCGATGACTATGTTACTTCTGTTTTTCTGGCACAAGCATCCTTGGGTAATACCCCTCCTGCCTGTAAGAAATTTTCTTTGGTTTAAAACAATTCTGTCTCCTTTTAAATGTTAAGTGCCAGCATTTTAATTATATTTTGTTCAGATAAGCCGCCTGACCTGTGTAGGATTCCTCTACTACAGACATTTCCATAATTCTGAAGAAACCATTCCCTTCATCCATGTGAGCTCTCTCCCATGCTCCCAGCTGCACACAGAGACTTAACACCTACCTCTCCCTACCTTGGCTAACTTGCGGATAGAGCCAGGTGCTGGAGATTGCAGAAAAGGGCAAGTACAGTACAAAAGTCATATTCCAACTGTCAAGTGATTTGCAATTGTATTCAATATTCTCATTATCCCAGATTAACGACCACTGTGCAGAATCAGCAGAATTCAGGTGAGACTGTTAATAAACTATGTAATTACCTGTCGTACCCTGTTTCAACAGAGAGCTTGTTCTGCTAAGTAAAGTACCCAATGGGCTGATCTAGGAACTGCAGTGCATTGTATTTCTTATTGCCAGTAGTCAATGTTAGCAACATTTTTGCACTTGCTGACTACAGTTCAGAGGGCACAACTGCTGTCATTGCTGCTTTGGGAGGGCAAAGCCAGTATGCAGGGAAATGAAATAACAGAAGGTTGACAACTGCAGAAGTAGGAGCTATTTGCCTTTGCCATGTGAAGAAATGTCAAAGCCATGATACCAAGAAATGCACCCTGTCTGCGCTAATTTTTGTCCACCTTTAGATTTGGAAGCAAATATTAATCCTTTTCCAACCACCAAACCACAACATCTCCTGAAGAGTTACATTAGAAGATTGCTAATGAGTTGTAGTCAACTAAGTACGACACTGCTGACATCTCAACCTACCAGGCACATGGGAGAAAAAAAAAGAAAAACATAAAGATTAGGTGTGCATAAGTAAAGAACAGCTTGGTGTTTATTGTAAACAAACCACACTCTGAACTCAAGCACATGTAGTTGCTTAATCAGCAGGGAACATAATGGCAAATGAGAGTAAAATTAATCCCCAGTGTTATATCATCTTAAGAAACATTAAGCAATCTTTCATTTGTTACAAAACAGTGGTTTTCCCACTGCTTTCATAGAAATTATTAGTACAACTCTTGCTATATATTTGTTCAAAGCAATAATTATATAGTACTACAGGAAGGACTTAAAGAACACAGGCACTTTTTCCCATCATTAACACCTATGAATTCATTCAGCTTAATCACCACCATGTCTTATTCAACTAATCCTAACCAAAAAACTAACCCAAATTCGTCCTGCTGCTTTGAACTGAGCTGTTTTTCACACTTAATTCAAATACTCTTTCCCTAAACAATCATCACAACTTCGAATTGAGCAGAGGAAGGAATAAAAGTTCAAACGCATTTATTTTAATGTGCTAGAAGATCTCTCATGATGCTCTGAATGCAAGAGCAGTGATTGGATTAAAGGGGAGCAACTTCGCCCAATTACATGTGACACATGATACTAAAATGGCATTTGTTATGTAGTACTACCAGAATGAAAATAAAACAACCCCACAAAAACCAACCAACCAACCCACAAAAACAAATCAAATGAAAAAAACCCTGCCAAAACAGCAACAAAAAAACACAAAAAACCAAACTCACAAAAAACCCCACAAAACCCACAAAGAAAAAAAAAACCAAAACATGAAACTATGCTACAGTTTGTACACACAAATTAATTCAGTAAATTCTCCTCCCCACATGCTTTATTATGGCAATGAGTAGCTGTATAGACAGACAGCATTTTGTTACTTCTATTGCATTGTATACTTTTACTGTGTTTTAAAGTTCACAGCTTGCGAATGCCAGCAAAAGCAATCTCTGTTACCCTCCCTATGTAAGTTTCAGTCCTGTCAAACAAAGTATTACAGTTGGTTGTCCAGACTTCTAAAGCATTATGCTGAGTCTGTGCACAATAGTGTCTTTCTCTCCATTTCATTAGTTTCACAAGCCCTCCCCCCAATTTTTTTTCCTGTTATTATCAAATGGTTTGCATTATCTGTTTAAACACAAATGTTACCAACCATCGTGTTGTAGATACTAGAGTGGCCTTGAAGACATGACTACAGATCTCTGGGGGCCCATCTTCCTAGGCTGACAGCTAAACATCTGGTCATCTGCCTAGATAGATGAATTTCTCCCCTTTCTAACTTTGTTTTATGGATATTGTTAGAATAACACCAATAACACAGAAATCATTAAAAGCATTTTGAACTCAAAAGAACTTCAGTGTTCAAAAAATGTCACTTTCTAAAATTTGTTAAACAGCTCTCAAAGTTAAAATGATATAATGGAAGCACAAGCAGAACTTTGACATAAAGGGCATCACAAGAGCTTATGCTATATTGTTTTCTGGGTTTGTGCACCAAAAAGTGTATTAAAATTCTGGAAAAGCAAAGATTAGGAGATCCTTCCTGTACAGCAAGATGTACTACAAAGACAGAAGTAAGGAAATTGATAATGCATAGCAGATTAGAACAAAACAGTAATCTTTGATCTATTAACCTAGTTGCCTTGGTAACAAGTCTTCACCAAAAGCAAATCCCAAGAAGAATCTTGTCCTCCCAGTAAATAAGTTGAACTTTTAAGTCTGGTTTCATCTAGAATATTTGTCTAATTTTCAATTCGCATCTCAAGTAAACAGGCCTGTTTTCATGATGTGTGCTAACAGTAGTCCCCATTAACAGTCTTACAAGCAAAATAGAGCTGTCTTCTGCATTCAATATTACTTATTAATTTTACTTTTATGAATAATGAATATAGCTTACCAAATGTTGAAGAACTTTAACATGCTTTATTATTCTTAAAAGCTTTGTAATGTACTTAGGAAAAATCAGAAAGGGTTTGGTGGGGGTTTTTTCAATACAAAAATATGATGCTCCTTTAAGAACATATTTCTGTTTAACAGTGCTAATAGTAGTCCTTAAGTCTTTCTTCTAGCAACAGAAACCCATGATTATTTAATTTCTAACAACTCACAAAACCAAAGCATATTTATATGGCAATATATATCCATGTTGTGGTGGCCAAGAAATGGTGCTTCTTACCATAACGGTTTCCACTGGCTATTTAGTCATAGCTGCATGTATTTTCTTTATTTTTAGAAAATATCAATAGGTAGTGACAATCCATTAAAAATATAAATAGACAAAGGTGAGATTAGATGGATTTCAAAAATTAGCTCTAAGGATGATGCAAAGGAAAGAACAGCCTCTGTTATATATATGCCAAGTTAAGGAAATTGGTTTATTTCAGGGCTACTTGACTTTTTCATTTATTGCTGGGTCTGCAATAGAAAAATTCCAGTGTCATTTTGAAGCCTAAACTCATGTTTCAAAGGATTGAAAAATAAGATTTTTGCCATGCATTCACACTCTTTAATTTTGGCAGTTAATCTTTACACACATAACGTATTCAGGTGACCTGACCTTTCCCCAGTCTCGGGACTATCATGTAAAGTGGTGCTTCAGTCAAGAAGATAGCTAGACCTAATCACTGAGTTAAAACATCAACTTGAAACACTAGCAAAACCACAAGTCCTCTAGTGATCTCTAGAATTATAACAGGTTACCACAATAAAAAGCCTACTTGTGTTGCACACGTTATTCAAATACTCTTGAAACATTTTTTTTTTTGCAACATTCAAAGTGTCTGTGTTGGAGTCCACCTACTTCTCCACAAAGGAACTAATGAAGTTTCTCTTCACTTTCTGTTTTACAGACAGACCAAAAGTAAGATCCCTACTGGACCCTTACCTTCTTCCACTTTGGCTCTCCAACTCCATGTGATTTTAATGTTAAGTTATTTTCACAGTTTGTACCAGAAACACAGGTTTAAATGTTTTTCTCCCAAATATTAACAAAGCTAAGCAGCATGTGAACGAAAAGTGGAACCATTCCTATAAGACATAACTGATATTTTTGAAGACTGCAAGTACCTGAGACATAGCTATGCTGTAATATATCTTCTTCAAGTTAATAAAACCAAAAGAACCAGATGTCTTCAAGATTTTTACAGGTAAGCAGAAAACTCCAAGATCAAATTTCAAGTGCATTCAGGCTAACCACACATTTAAAGCATATTTCACCAATATCATGTTGTAATAATACTATGGCAAAGTAATAGTTATGTTTTTAAGAAAATACACGTATCTGATGGAGAGAGTTTCAATTAAAAAATCTTGAGCAGACACCAAGGCTTAGTCCTTTAAACAACTATTCTTTAAAAGCTCAATCCCAGGCCAAAAATGTCACTGTGGAAGCAAGAGACAAGCATTCAAAGCTCTTAGCATTTTAAGGAAATTTGGATGACATATGGGCAAAACTAAGGGGAATTAAAACAAACATACACCCCCCCCAACCCCAAAGCCAAAGAAAAGTTGTTTATGAAAAAGAATCAACAGGTTTCAGACTCAGAGCCCATTCAACTGTTCTTAGAGACCAGTCTTTGCTTTGAAAATCAATGCAAATGGCCGGAGATCCAGTAATAGAGTAACAAAGAAGTCATCTAGCAAAGGCATACAGGCACTTTCCACCTGGCACAGGTCCCGCTATGCGTTCACAGCCTGTGATGCAGAGTTCAAAGCAGCACTGCCAGTGGTCCTCTACTAAAACATTTCCGAACTAATTTAGATCCCCGTCTCCAGTTATTAAAGTTAACTGGGCTTCTTTGTGATTCAATAGAAATGCACTGTCCTCAGGTGGTGTCATCTCTTTTTGTCAGAGGCTGAGGCCATATTAAGAGACAGGTTTCTTCTATTATAATGGTCTTTCAACAGAATCACACTACCTATTAAAGGAAGAAAAAAAAAGTCATATGGAGAGTCACAGCAGCCTTCTATAAACTCAGGTCTTTAAGGGCCACAGAGCCATACAGCACTTCCATTGTAAAACTCAGGGAATTCCTTTTAGAAAAGACATAATTTAGCTACAGACTTTATGGGTACAGGAATTGGAATAACCGTATTTCATTTTGGGTGTCATTATTAGGATTAGGAGGAAAGCAGTCTTAGAATTAATTCTTAATCATGTATAAAATAAAAATTCTCAAAATAAGCCTTTCTGACACCCCTAAAAGAATTCTTGAACTGTCTAAAAGAAATCACTTCCCAATGACTACTACCAACAAATATAGGAAAACCAATAAATTTTATGTCAATTTTTAGACAAAAGACTTCCTTCAAGTAAAGACCAATACCTCAATATTGAACACTGCAGCTTTCTCAAGTTGCTCTTTTGCATATTTCCTTTTGTACCTCCATAACACATTGATTAACATGGCAGGTGGTTTTATATTTTTGAATAAAAAGTAACTTTTACTTCTAAATTTGTACACCTATAGACAGCTTTAAACAAATGAGGATCTACATGAGCAACATTATTTGTTACAGTGACAATAATTTCTACTGTCATTTAAATAAATCAGGCTCAGCTGGTACTTTCTATCAAACTGTTACAAAAGAGTCCTTTTCCATTTAACTTTTTCCTCTTAAGATAGAGACAAATTAATTTCTTAGCCAGATCTCCTAAGGAAATAAGATTTATGGCTTAAGTTTGCATAACTTTAAAGACTTGTAAATCCATTTGCAAATTTCAGTTGGGAAGTAAATTTATGAAATATCGAAAATGCTTATAAAATTCATAATACATTCAAGAGACAGGCCCTTGCAGTCCCCACTGATGGCAAAGAAGGCTGCAGAATGAACTTACTCTACAAACATCAAGTTCTACCTAATAAGGAATGCCTTGTGTTTTTAAACATTCTGACTGCCCCTAAAAGTTTTCATCATCAGAGGAGTACTTAAGTGACATCTTGTACTGCTTAGCCAGCAACTGAAATACAGCTTCTTATTACTGAATCCAGGTACTACTTGAAATCCATTATCTGAAAGCATTCTAGCTGGCTTCCTGAGCAGGACTCATGTTTTCAGCTCAGTTCCTAGCTGAATGTGAAATCTGAAAAATTTCCTTATAAAGGCAACATCCCGATTGTATGCAAAGCAGAATCCAAATGAATTATCACTTTTACTAAGCTTTCCAGATCAAAATTTTACATGGACAGCCAGGAGCTTAGACCGCTTCTGCCATTCGCTCTCTGGATAAGCAGAGGATTTCTGCCTCCAAAGCTCCTTATCCAACCCCATTCAAAAGCACTGAATGTGTTTCAGTGCCATTTCAGAGTAAGGCTCACTCCCTACATCTCTGCAAACAGCACAGTTCATACTAGCCTTTCAGGATTTAGATATCCACATCTAAATGTGATGCATCTAATTCTGACACCTGCTATCAAACCTCTGCTGTAGACAGCAGCTCTAATTCAAAGAAGGCAGCAAAGTGACATCCATCATCACAAAAGAAGGGTTGTCCCAACCTGCAATGTGTTTGGAAACTGAATTAACTATCATCTTCATTAAGATTTTGAAAATGTTGTTTCCTTTCAAGCAGTAAAGAATTGATTTCAGAGAAAACAGTTCCAGCTGGGAATATAATTACGTCTGTAGGAATTACACTTCTTATAACATTCCCATAGAATGTCCCACATTCTAACAGAGACTGAATTAGTATTACCACTTAGTTTCAGGAGACCTCTAGTTCATTTCAAAGCTGCCTTTTAGAGCTATCAGTATCAATGTTCAAATGATTCATAATGTGCTAAAACATCTTCCGACTTCTATTAACTGCCAAAGAGCACGATGTCAGCTCTTCATGCGCAGTTTTTGGTTAAGGTATATTCAACCCTACATGGAGCAGATATGCCCCTACTGCAGCCTCGGCAACAGAGAAGGGCTGAGGCATTAACTGCAAACACTAAAGAGGTTTTCCTGTGCAAGAAGCAGTTCTAAAAGCTAACCAATATTTAATTAATAAAATTCAGGGATCATCTCTAAGATAGGACTACAAATGGGAAGCTGCAAATATATTTAATTGGTTAATATTTAATATGAATTGATGAAATTCAAAGGAAACTCATTACTTATACAAAGAGGACTTATTTAATAACAAAAAATATTCATCAGCAGCAAAGAGTCAGTGGCTTAATATAGAAAAATAAAAGATCACTGTATCTGAAGCCAAGTACATCTACTTCAGGGTTATTAGGAATACAAAGGAAAAATGGATTCCTAAAAACATTCCTTTAGAGTAGCCACTATATTTTGTACTCACTCTCTCTCACACATACAATCAACCTGGGAAACATTAGTGGTTTTCTAAGTCTTGATTGTTTCTTTATGTACCAATATATTTGTTACTATTGACAGTATATCAGGCCAGTAATGCATGCTCAAGGGAATAAAAGAAGATATTTAGAAGATAAAAATAACAAACCAACGAGGGTGGAAACTACATCTATATAGAACTTATAAGAGAATATATGATATGCAACAAAAGGGGGCATCCTTGTTGGAACAAATGCAGTAGCATTAAGCAAAGAGATTACAGGAAATTATAAACAATGATGTCACCAGTTCAAGGAAACATGCAGACTGAACTGTAATCTATCCATTTTTCACTTTTCAGGGTGTTAGACATATTCAGGTTTTTTAATAGCTTCAATGTCTTTATTTTAAAAGAAATTATGCACACAGGTTGTTACAGCTTATTTTGATGCCTAACATGGTGCCACCTTCCTTTAGTTTCCTTACCTCAGTTTTCAGGTAATTTCTTTAAACATCTTGAATTTAACTTCTGCTTTATATTCTCCATTTTCACCCTAATATCACATCTCTCTATTTACATTTCTCCCAGATGCCTACATTATCTCCTTTATCACGGAATTTATCTTTTCATCCTTAAATCTTCTCATTTGCTCTCCACTCTAATTCCTTTTTGCTGTCTGTGACGCAGCCTGACCGTTTTATCAGCAATTTCATCACCTTCCTTTCTTCTCTCACTGAAATGGCTCCTGAGAGACTCTGTAAACTTGCAGAGCTGAATGAGAGACTCCCTGAAGATCAGTGTCTGGAGAACAGAAATTACAGTTCTTGACTTCTAAAAAGGTCCTGTTTCAAAACTCTTCACTTTTACAGAACCAGAAATTTTACAATACCACCAGCATATTCTGAAATTATCATTGCATTTTATATTCTTCTGGGGAATCTAAGGACTTTAAGATTCCTTTGTGACTTGAAAAATCTAAGTAACTGAATGATGAGATGTGATTCTCTTTTGTGCTGTGGGAAGCTAATAATTCACAGGAGGCTGGAGGAAAGAGGAACAACTTAAATAAACAATGCCTGTCTATCAGTTCTCAAAACCCAGGCTACATGTACGTATGAGAGCCTGTCAGCCAACTGGATAGGAAGGTTTTTATAAATTAACCAGAGGATGAAATTTCAGTCGTGTGAAATGTGTTGCTAACTGTAATAAACCTGAGTTCAAGAATAAGCCTCAGAAGTATCATTAAATACAGTATATATTTGAGGTTGCAGTGAGTTATGGCTATATCCAAAGTACAAAGAGAAACTCCTCTGATGACATAAATTATAAATATACAGATGTCAATTGATATTTTCAGAAAATACAGTTATTATCCATCAAATCGGTGCTGCAATTCTGAAGAGACATTTTTCAACACTGAACAAAATTACTCTTAATCCTTGCCATAGCTTCAATAACTCAGCTGTTAATCACAGTGTTGTGACATGTACTTCTCTATATAAAAGGCTGAAGTAACAAAAGGAAAAAAAGAACTACAGTTAAACACATAGCTGAATAGAGATCTGATGGTTTTAAATATCTCCACTTGAGGTCTAAATATGACTGCACTTGCCAGCTATCTCCACTCCCCTCACCCCCTGCCTACTTCATGGCATATGATAGCTAAGAATCAAATGCTTCCATTTTATCATCTGACCATTCAGTGTATAATCTATATGCAGTGGTAATATTTCAATAATTCACTCATAATAAACTAGAGGTACAAAATAACATCTATGATGGTATCTAGAATGCCGCTTTTCTATTTTCTGCTTCAAAAAGAGAAAAGCAGACCCATTTTGGGCATCATGAGCCCTCACCAAAAATTAGACATCATCATTACCAAGTAACCTAAAAATACTGAAAATGTAATAAAGTGCTTACCATGCTAACAGCTGACGCTGGGAGAGAAAGTTGCTCTTTTATGCCCCAAAGCCAAAGCTTGCCAAAGTACTTGTTTACTTCCCATCAAAGCAAAAAGGGTGTAATAGAGGACCTTACCAGTATATCTTTGCCCTTGGGCCTTACACTGTGCATTCTGATACATCAGAAATTAAAAAAAGATAATTCCTCAGAGATTCAATGCCACTTACAGTTCCACAATCAGAGACATTAAGCCCAGCCCAAAAGCAAGAAAAAAAGCAGGAGTCTTAATGATACTCATACACACATGCACCTCTTTTTCACCATATTAAACAGCCTTAAATATAAAGCACTATTATAACTGCCTTAAAATAAAGCACTATTATAACTGCTTTCTCTAATCCACTTATGAAAATAGACCATTACTGAACTTCCTTTATCCTGCAAACATCATCCTTAGTCTCTTCATCTTTCAAGACTGACACAGACCTTTCAGGCTATATGGCAACAGGACAAGTAAAACCATATATACCATATATTATGTTAATATAGGAAAGTTGTCAGTGTTAAATACAGACTACTGACCTTATGCTGCTGGACATAAGAATATTATTAAGTCAGAAAATGCATGGATTTAATAATAAATGCCAAATATTTACTTTAAATAAACACTGTAGAATCAAGTGTTTCAGAAAATTAAAACATTTAATTCCAAGTTAACATAGGATATGGAATCAACGTCTTACCAAGGACAAACACACAACTTATTTCAGGACTTGTTGCAGTTACTTCTGTCACCGGTATCCACACAGTGATTCCACTTCTGTCTCTCCTCTCAGGCTGCAGTGCACTTTAGATATTCTGTGAATCAAGAGAAATGTTTTTTCTTGAATGTGCTCTCAAAAAGATAAAAACAGTTTATGCTATAAGACAAGAATGAGTGAATAACTATCCAGAAAACTCCCAAGTGGCCAAGTATTGTACACTAACCAGCAAATTACATCTGCTTACTAATATTGACCAAGATCATACAATGACTTTCCTACTGAATAACTGAAAAAATATCATAAAGTGCCAGGTTAAAGAATGAGGTAGCATGTTTTTCTCCACATTATCCTATTTCCACAGTATTAGTGTCTTATTTCTTTTTATTTACTCAGTAAAATATTCTACATACTGCAGCTATTTTTCTACAAAAATTTCTTCCATGTGAGCAATTACAGTTTTCTAACTTTCCTCTATATATTTATTCAGTATTAAGTCAAATTATCTTGTGACATCTTGACACAGTTTTTCCACTGTGCAAATAATCTTACTATGCTTTCAGCTAAGCAGCACTTCTAATGTGGAATTCTAGTTTACCACCTACATTAATAACCACTTTCCTAGTTTAGCTGTAAGGTGAATGTCATGGGTTCAGCAGTAGCAGTCATTTTTCTCCTTCTTGGTAGCTGGTGCAGTGCTGTGGTTTTGACTTTCGGCC
>JAOEHX010052771.1:0-16170 GCA_025448015.1 Bolborhynchus lineola
AATTCCCCAGGTTATCACTAAAGAAAACTAATCTTGTGAAACTATATCAGAAACTTCAATTTCCTACCATTTTGAACAAGCATAACCAGCTTCCAAAAATTTGCAGAAGAAATAGACCATCTGGCAACTTCCTTCCATTTGTCTCTCTTCACTCTAATGTATGAAGAGGCTTAGGGCTGCTTTAACATGTTGATGGTTTAACCTCAATTTTTCCTTTCACTTTCTTTCATGAAATACGGGAGTTACCCATTTCAGTGTCTGCTGAGCAGCTTCATACCCTAAGTAGCCAGGTCTCCCATTTCCTTCCACAGAGGGCCCACATTTTCCCCAGTCTTCCTTTTATTACTGGTGTACCTGTAGAAGCTTTTCTTGTTGGCTCTGAAGACCCTTTAATTCTGTCGTAGCTTTAGCTTTCTTAACCTGATCACTGGCTATTTGGACAATTTTCCTGCATTCCTCCCAAGCTACCTGTAACTTGCAGGCATGTGCACATTTCAAATTCTACTTGTTTGTTTCTCATGATCTGCGTGTTTTCATAGAGGCATTTAAGTTTGGCCCAATTAAGCTTATTTACTGGCAGGAATTCCTTTGTGCTGCTGTTCTGGTGCTTTCCTGCTGACCTGCAATCTCTCTCCAGGCTCTGCAGTTCTTGATGGCACTGGCATCAAACTGGTGCATAAATTCTTATAATGTACCCAACATAATGTGATTCATCTGTAGAACTGCAGCCCTGTTTCTCTGATAGAACGGCAGCTTGTATGAATGATGTTTTCTTTAAATTAGGAAAAAAAAATACTGAGAACCAAAATAAAGCACATAGGTAGCTGTTGAATATGAATGCACATGCTTATAGCCGTATTCCATATTAAAGTGGCTTGCCATGAAAGGCTATAGTATAGATCTTCTGAATGAACTGGAAAACTTCTAAAAAATCACAGATGGGATGTAAGTAGTTAATGGCAAGTTTTTCAACTTGGCCATCATCTGCATGTCATATAACTACACAATAAGTTTTGGAATTGCCATCTGACTTACCCCATGTACTATGCCTTTACTTTCTCCTAACATGAACTAGATTTGTCCTGAGCACCAGTGAAGTGCTTCACAACTGCAAGTTGGGGAAGTTTACACATGGTAAAGACTGTATAAAACTGACAGGATACATAGACCCTTGTGTATTGAAAAATCTATAGATGAGGTATGTTGCATATAGGTGCCTTTTGTTTTGGGGTACCTTGCACAAAAGCCTGTAAGGTAATTGTTCTCTAAATGTTTCCCAGGTTTGAGTTTATACTCACTTTTACATGGAGTGAAAGGAACCACCATTTAATCTGACTTCTATAAATGTGGCTGGTTTGGTTATGGAAATACTCTGGGAGCAGATGCATCAGTACCCAATTGCCCTTGAAAGGTATTTGCTCAGAAAAGAGATTTTTGCATACAAGTAATAGTATAAAAGGCTTGAAATATTTCAGTTAGCTTAAAATAAAGCTCACTGCCTGGGATGTTTCATAGCTGCCTCCTTGCTAGTTTATAGGCCCATGAAAGAGCTGGAGAACAAGAATCCAGGTTCTTAATGTCTCTGGAAGCAGGTTTGCTTCTTGTTAGAGTTGGCCTACCACCTACTACAAACAGAGCTTCTAATGCCGTGTGTGTAGGAGGCAACATTAGCCACCAGAGCTGACACTATTGCTCAATAAATGCCAGCAGGATAAGGAGAGGTGAGGGATTCTTTGGAGGAGGTGTTGATGTTTCCTAGGCAATGCTGACAAAAGTGTGCTGCCTCTAATTGGCTCCACTACAAATATTTACAGCTGTGAAAAGAAGTTTGCTGATCCAATGATGGTAGCCATGGTGGCCTATCTTTTTAGTTGCTGTTGTGCTGGTGAAAAACACAAATAGGTTGCAAGAATCTCTCACTGTCTTTATAGTGAGAGCATTTACTGACCCATTTACTGACCTAAATATAGAAGCCAATTAAGCCCTAAAGCTTCTGTGTGTTTCTGTTATGCCTTGCCATTTGTCCTGTTTGTTAGCAAAATTAAAAAACCAAACCAACCAATAAACCCATGGTGAGAGGCTACAAAAAATCCAGGGCTTGTTACTATTTATGTTGGTTTTGTGTGATATAGGTATATTACTCCATGAGTTTGAATTCTCATGCTGGCAGTGTTGTTTGCAGACCTTTGTACTTATTTAACCCCTTGAAGCGGAAATGTTGGTGTGATATATTTCGATATTTGTTCTGAAATTTCCAATGAGTTTGCATGTGTGCTCATTCTTGACAGAAGGAAGGGAAGAAGACTGAGTAGACTTTTCTCAGTGGTGTCCAGTAACAAGACAAGATACAGTGAGCACAAACAGAAATACTGGAAATATCTTTTAAATGTAAGAAAAATTTTCTTACTGTGAGGGTGGTCTAAGACTGTAATAGAATTTCCAGAGAAGTTGTTGAGTCCCTGTCATGGGTTCCTCATCCTTGGAGATACTGAAAACCTCACTGAATGCAGTCCTGGGTCACCTGCTGTAGCTAAACCTGCTTGAGCAGAGTGGCTGGGTTTATCAAGGGACCCTGCCAACCTCAACTATTTGACAGTTCTTTGAACATGCCATAAATCCTGTACTTCTATTTTAGCATTGTGTGTTTTTTGCAACATATGTCTCACTTTAAATAATGAATCTGAAGTCCCACAGAAAGAACCTACAGGCAGAGAAGGTACATTGACTACTTGGTATTACACACTGACATCTTGCACAGGTGATGGACTTTGTAATCTGAAAGCTTGTATGCCCTGGTGCCCCAGACTGCACACTCATTTTATGAGTTGAATGGGAGTCAGAGTATGTCTAGCACATTTTATTTTTCAGGAAGTGAAAATGGTTATCCGTGAATACTTTAGTCAGAACACTGCCTGTTGGTATTGTATGCTCTAATGGAAGAAGGTATGAAAATGACTTGATCTGCTTTCAAGGCTCTGAAATAATGCTATGTTTTTCAGTAGATGAATGCCCCAAGATGTTGCTATTTATTCTAAGATTCAGACTTTAGCAAAATACCTTTTTTCTTCTTCCTTTTTTTTTTTTTTCTTCAGTGAAAATCTATGCTGCAGAATTGCTTAGTAAACTTAAAAGCCTTATTTGCTAGTCAAGGACCATTAGCCTGAATGTTTACATGAGCTTGTCATAGGCAATGCAATAGGCAAAACTTCACATTGACCTTTAGTGCTGAATGTATTTCTTTTCAACCAAGATAAAATGTAGGCTGCTGAATTATACTGATATTTGTTCAACATTTTCCATCCAGTTCTTGAAAGTGGCTTATGAATGCACAGTGATTTATTAACGTACATTTACTTTCAATTTAGCTCAAGAAATTTCTCACAAAGTTTGTGCCTTCTTGCTTAATGTAGTGCTTGGATGTGCTTTACTACTTATAGTTACTGCTGTCAGTGTTGAGTCTTAAGCCAAAAATGATGCTGATGGTGATATGTGGCATAATGTGGCCTTTCATGTGAGAACTTTCTGTAAATATGCAATGTAGTCTCAGACAGTAAATTAAAAATTAAGTTTATGTGTTGGTTTTGTATGTCAGCTGTTTGTCAGGGAAGAATTCCATAGTGACTTAATATGCATGTATTTGGGAAACCATGGATTAGGCTTTAACCAAGATGAATTATCGAAAAGTTGCATATGTAAGCAAATAAGATTTTGGTGATGACTCAGAGCATGGACAAACAAAGTAATAAAGATGGGGATCTCATTGACAAATTAACAAGTTTTTTCTCCATTTTTTAGAGTTCTATTAAGCTATTAGTATGCATTATATTAGCATTGAAAGGCTTTTGTATTTTCCCACAGAACCATGATTTTATGTCAACAACAAGGCGCTACATTTAGTTGCAAGATTTTTATTCTGTCCTTTGTTTCTTGTACCATGTATTCTGTTAGTAGCAAGCATAAAGCTTCAGAAAATTAAAAACCTATTAGTTCATTTCATTTTTTTTTTTTTGTGTTCTTTTTTCCAAACTCTGTTCTGTATTCTAGACATTTTGTTTCTCTCTCTTGGATTTACTCTATACCATCCCACATCAAGGCTCACATGATACTTTTGTCTGGAGTATCTCCAAATGCCATTTTGGTGCAAGCACTAATCTTTCATGTGTAAATGAAAATAGAAACCACTTTTACTCAAGGGAAGACACATCTTGATACAATCTTTGGTCTCAAATCAGTTACTGTACTTCCTGATGTTGTGAGAATGAGAAATCATTTTTCCCAGGTGTCTTTGGTTACATGTTCTTTGCAGAGAAGTGAAGGTTGTCCCAGCTGCCTGCTAAAGGTGATCCCCACTTGGTCCCATTTTATTTGCTCTGGCTGTGATATTTAAATGGTATTCAGTAATCTCCAATTTTGTTGAAATGTCTGACAACACGTTCAACAGCTTCCCTGACTTGATGGCTACAAGAAGGGGCGTGTGACTATATAAGCAGAATATGTGAGCAGTAGTCAATCACTTTTTTTTTCCTGACATATGCGACAACTGCCTTATAGTACTGAGCTGGGGTCTACTATCTGCTACTTTTTTATGTTAATACCTCTTTTAGAGACATACATGAGAAGTTCTAGCTTTAATAACATTGTGTTAGGCTGCCTTTCCACCTGACCAAGTCGTTATTCATTCACCTATTCTTCAGTGTGCCCCTGTGTCATGTTTTGGTGTCATTAACTCATGTCTTGTACACCCAGACAAGCTTTATCAGACCCAAATTGCTTTGTTCCTTTTTCTTCTAATTGGCTAGCTGCATCACTTTCTCTATAGTAATTTCTTAGATCTGTTTCAATTGTGCCCCAATTTCTTTCAAATATATATTGTTCTGGGCATTGCATAAAGTTTCACTGATCTCTTAATTTTTAATATGTATTGTTAATTAACACTGCTTCTTTTTGTCAGTTAGCACTTTGCACCAGCATGCAGTCACCTGTCTGCTTTTGAGCTGTGTCAGCATCTGTCAAGAAACCTGATATACACAGATACTTTTCCTGTTGTAGATCCACTACTTGTTTGTAGTAACAGTGATAGATGGGAGAAGGAAAGTATCACACAGGTACAAATTTTCACATGTTGCAACTTCACACTTCTGCTGTGGCTGAGTTTTGATTTTCATCTTGAATTTAGATGTGCTAGAAGCCTCTGAAAACTCACCAAAATACGGCCACAGAGAGTAGTAGTGGAATTTAATAGTGCATAGAGGAATTCTAATAACCTCTGATGGCAATTCTGAATGATGGAGTTTGATCACCTTGTCTCGCAACACTAGAGCGTCTCTATGTATAAGGCAGACAAATACACTTCCATGCACACTTGACACTTACTAGCCTTCTAAACAAGGTGATCTCATAAAATACTATCTTTTTTTTCTTCCCTCCTCTCCTCCCCAAGAGAACTCAAGAGTTGTGCAGCCAAAATTAAAATTTTTTGTGGAATTTTGGGAAGCAAAGATGTTGAAAAGACAATACCAAGCAGAGGCATTCGAAGTGAGAAGGCTTTGTAACAGGGTATTGCTTCCTGCAGTGAAGTAATCCTGAGAGCCAGTGGAAAGGAACATATTTTATGAACCACCAGAGAGAAATCAATACAACAAGTCAGTGTGCAAAACCATTTTCATTCTGACTTGGTTATTTAAGCAAGGCCAACAATAATATTATTTGAAAGATGGGACACTGTATGAGTAGTGCATGAAGAGATTGGATTTTTTGCTTAATGAAACCAAATTGTGTTGTTGCTGCCTGCAGCTGAATTTGTACAAACATACATGAAAAAGACATGGTAGTAGGAGAATGCAGAACAATGTCCCGAGTTTTTTAGAAGACAACAAGCTTTGGATCAGGTACTTACAGTCACCATGGAGTATGTATGACTTCTTCAGCATGCTAGGAACAGCGATGTTATCTTTGGTTCTTCTCCTTCTGTGCCCAATGAGTTTGAGTTCTATTGCAGAGCTCTGCACAGATGCAGTGTAATTATTTCATTTGTGAATCATTTAGTCTCATCGTTCAGACTAATCATCTCTCCAGCTATTTATAGGCTGCAGCTGCCAACTGGGAAACCAGCAAACATGGAAACAGTAGAGAGAAAAAAAAAGAATTTAAGTCCCTGTAGGCTGCAATTGAATATTTTAACTGACCTTGAGACAGTTTAACTTACCATGAGACAGAGATAGTTATTCTTCCTGAAGCACAGGTTCTTTGCCAAACAAGAGGTTTGGGTAAAATACAAGAATCCCCACCCCAAAATACAGATTTTAAGTTATTGGTCTTCTGCTACAATATATTTCCTTATATTTTTCATGTGAATCTTCATTTAAGGATAAACTCTACTAATCTAAAAAGAATCTCATGGAGCAACAGTAATTAATGAATTTTCCTTTGTCAGTGTATGTAGTTGATGAAAGTGTAAAAACAGAGACTTTTTTTTTCCTTTTCCCCCTTCTGACTGTTTCAACACTACTCATTGTGTTCAGCAGGAAGGTAATAGGATTTATACAGAAGTACTACAAAAAAATGCCTTGTATTCTACATCCTCCTAAAGAAATAGGAAGAGAATGGTTCTGCTTTTAGCTGTGAGAATGTAATTTCAGGACCAAGGCCTGAAAATTACAGTTTTTACCTCTAGGAATTCAGATTATTGATTTTTGAAAGTTAACTTTTCTGTTTTCTGAACCATGATAGTGTTGCACTGTTAGTCTTTCTCTGTCTTTTGTGGCAAGTTTTAGAGGCCCTGTCGTATCCACTAAATGAGCATTACTTCTTCTTATATTTAACCTTTGCTTCCACAACTGGGAAAGATAATAATTGACTTTATTAATAGTGTTCATGTCTGTGCTTAAGCAGCTAGTAAAGGAATCAGATTCAGTCTCCTTTCTTTGTCTGACTTTCCATTCATTTCACTGTAGTTAGTATGTAAGTCCAAAAGTGTTAAGATCTTCTAGAATCTTCTTTTTCCTTACTGGCACAAGTGACTTGCAGTGGGGTTTAGATCCTTACTTTCTTTACCAGATGAGGTGGATAAGAATAAGACTCACTCTGGGGCAGGGGTATCTGTGAAAAATCCTTGTAAAGGAGGTCCCAGAGTGGAGATATGCCTGCAATAAATGCACTCTTCAGGTGATGCTTTACTTAAAGCAGAATTACTGTTGCAGACATCTGAGGAATGGAGCTGTCCCTGGCTTCTCCCAAAGGGTAGTAGCCTGGATTTATTTATTACCAGTCAATGTGGGCAGCTTCAGGTGTCTGGTGACATCTCCACCATTTCTGTTTATATGTTGAGACAACTACCACTAGGCTGCTGAGTCAAACCAGCAGGGAGACAAACCACATTCATCTGAAATGCTGTGAAAGGCAAAATCTTGAACTCGGCCTTCTGATCTGGCTCTTTTCACTGTTGCTGTTTGCACTTCTTTTTCTACAAGGTGGTGGGCTGAATCAGTCAAAGTCTTTCTAGGCACTAACTAATGACTTCCTACCTGACTGCTGGGCAGAGGAAAGTCAATTACTTCAACTGAAAATTCAATGCTGTTTTGCAACACTTACTACATTCTTCTTTCACTTAGATGTTGTCTGGTAGTTGTCACAACTCTCGAGCTCAGTGACCTGAATATGGGACATAGAAAGGTAGAAGCTATTTATCCTGAATTTCTGAATTTAAAAGGTAAATGCCAATTTTTAAGTTCAGTTTAGAGTCAGGGAAGCAAATATGGGGTTCTGTGGGTTTTGAGATGGAGGTTTCTTATTTTAAGACAGATAATTTTGAAGAAATTAAATGAGTCTTTAAAGGTAATTATATTTTCCAGTGACTATAAGAAAAAATTTGTACTGAACATCTTAATAAAAAGTAATAAATCAGCTATGCTGTTGGTTTTTTCCTTGCTAATAATGTCTGAATCTTTCAGGAAAGGAATGTGGGAAAAGCTCAGCCTGTGGATGAATAGCTTTTTGCTTAAACCCTACTTGGTATTCAGTTGAGATAGATACGCATGTCTTTTGTTCATCCTTTTTTCCCCCAGACCAAAGGCAGATGTAGTTTTATCTACTCTTTCTGCAGACCAAGACCAAGGGAATAAGATAGTAGGGGAAGGTAGTAGATTTGACCAATCTCATTCCTCTTTGTGTATAAGCACAGAATAAGATTTACAAGCTTTAATGACATTCTTAAACTTTTTCTTCCAGTGGACTGGAAGCTCAGTAAACTGCTGCTTCATTGCTTATTCATGGCAAGGAGCTGTTCCAAATGAAAGATTAAAAATTAATCAAAATTACAAAATTTAATATGAATTAACAAATGGAATTTTAAAACTGAGAAAAATAAAAAATACTAAAAATCAACATTTCCAAACTGTATACTTTTAAAGGCACTATAGCTTTCACACAGTCGTGTTGTTGTGCCAACTTATCAGGCTATTGAAGATGCTGATATATATACTTTATGGATTCCTTAACAGTGTGTGAAAGACTGATCAGCATCATCAATGATTTCTAGGGTATGATTTTTCTCGCCTTAGTGCAGATGTAAAAAACTGATCAAGAAAATAGCTCTCTAAATGTTTCACTATAAATTCACTAGCTGTCTAGTTAGTTGCTCAACATACTGTAAAAGAACAGCTAACAGCATGCATGCTCATAGCAGAAGAGTTGGGATAAAGGACATGTACATGTGTCCCTCAGCTGTACAGCAAGCCAAGCACTGATTATGATTTAGCTGAAAAAAGGTAAAATAAGTTAGCAATTAATTACACAGGGGACAAAAGTTAATGTATGAAAACTTGGAAAAATTACAATTTAGCCCCTAATTTGAGTGATCAGTCCACCCATTAAGTGGCTGATGTTGTCTGCTGCTATGCTGTCACTTTAATATGATGAGTCTTACAAGCTAACTGTCTTCCTGATGGCTTTCCAGAATTTTACTTCTATTAGTATAATTGTCAATGGTTTCTGTGATATTTTCTTGCTTGTACCTTGTCACTTCAGTTTGGACTCTCAGCAGCCAGCTCTATCTTTGCTTCCAGGAATGCTGAGAAACTGCAAGAAAAAAAATAAATGGGAAGGAGTTCTACTGATGAAAGCTTTCTGAGGAATGAGATGCCAGGGTAGATTCTGGTCTGTGTGAGGCATGTGGGAAGGTTTACAGACAGAAAGTGGAGATGGAGAATCTCAGCAGAACTCCAATGAGTTATATGTGTCCATGCTTCAGTTTCCTCAGTATAACTGAGTTGCCCCTCAGATTTATGAGGAGAGAAAAACACAGGGGGGAACAGCATACTTGAATATCAGTAATATCCAGCTAGTCATCTCAACAACCTTATTTAGGTTGTCAGTTGAGCCAGGGGCTTAAACCTTCAGAGCTGCTGCTGAGCCCAATACTCAACACAGGTGGGACCACACCTTGAATACCATGTTTGCTTTTGGTCCCCTTGTACAAGAAAGACATCGGAGTATGTCCAGAGAAGAGCAGTGAAGCTGATGAATGGTTCAGAGCACAAGTCTTATGAGAAGCAACTGAGGAAACTGTGGTTGTGTAGTCTAGATGAAAGAAGGCTGAGGGGAGTCCTTATTGCTCCTTAAAACTACCTGAAAGGAGGTTGTAGCAAGGTGGAGGTCAGTCTCCTCTCTAAAGTAACAAGCAATAGGATAGCAGAATGTGTCAATACCAATCTCCATCAGTGCTGGGATATTTTTCTTCTGTATATGCAGAATCTGTTTATTTCTGGAAAAATCACATTGATGTTTCTTCCACAAACTGATGGAGTTGTGGTTGTATGCTCCAGACAGCTGTGGATTCATGTCTTTCACATATATATCACAAGGGATGAAAATAGTCTTGGTCAACATTAGGTACTTGACTCTGAGCTTTTTACACCAAACCCCCTTCATCACAAATGAAAAACCTAGCCAACATCCCTAAAGACTTCACATTTGTTGAAAATAATGCTCCTTCATTTTCACTCTTGGTTATCTCCTTGTCTTGTACATGAACAAACAAAGCACTTTGAAGTGTGTTCCTCCCTAATGCAGCAAAGATGATGTTGAAGAACTGGAGAATGAGATGACAACAGACATCTTCAGGGAAGACTTAAAAGGCTCCTTGTAACTATGTACACAGCTCCTGGCATCATGCTATATAATTGCATAAATTTGTCTTAAACTGATGCTAAATGCCAAGTCATGCTTTTTAGGAACAGAATATTTTAACATTTCAGGACACAGCTATTATTCATATTGTTGTTGTGACAAGTGACTGCAAAAAATATCACTTTCATCAAGTTGTCAAGTTTTTTTTTTTTTTTTCTGAATAGCAGAATCCAAGCTAGAGTTGAAGCATTATCCAGAGAAATCTGTTTTCTGACTGTTCTACAGTGCTGTCCTCTGATATTGTGTTCCATGTCTTTTCAAGGTTTTCATTTGGCAATGGCAATAAGGTGAGCTAAGCAATTCAAATGTGTAAAAGAAATAAATGCTTTATGCAAACACTACTATGACAGGGATAAAGCAGAATCAAAAATTTTATTATGAAGAAGGCAGTAGGTGAAGGACTGAAGACTCTAGATGATATTTTCTGATTATTATCTTTTACTAATGATCCCTGGATTGCTTAGGAAAGTTGATTAATTTGATGGGCACTTCAGATTTTTATGTCCTAAATAGGTTAATTGAATTATTGAAAGTTTTTCTAAGGTGACAATCACACTTACTGTACATATAAAGGAGCTGAAGAATGAATGTTTCAGCACTGTGTATTCACATAGCATCGCTCAGAGATACTTGATATTCCACTAAACTTGGAGCCCATGTGAAAATGTGCACTACTCAAACGCGCCCTAATCTGAGGCCTTGCTGAATAGTTGAAATTTACTGAATTTTAGTTATGGTTCAGAAATATTTGCAAACATCTGAACGATACCTGAGTATGTTTAAGACTAATGCACTTTCCCCTGCATTCCAGTTGAAGCTCTTGGTGTGCTTTTCAAACCATTAAGAATTAAACATACAGTGTGGTTTGACATTGATGGCGTGAATTAGGTAGGCCATTCAGATCTGATCTTAGCTGGAGTGAAATGTTTTGGGTTTTTTTTCTGCCAAAGAGAAGGTATGTTGTTTGTTTTTGCATGCTAAGGATCTGATCTCAGTGGAGGAGTTGCTACATGGACGGCTCCACAACCTTTTATGCAAAGATCTTCTGCAAACCCAAAATCCCAATTGGACTGAATGACAAGAGTTTGAAAACAGAGACACTGAGAAGTTTGACAAGAGTTTGTATGAAAGGAGTTTGAAAGTATGGAGTGTCACTTTGTCTATACCTCTGTCCTCTGGGCAGTTAAGCGTAGGATAAGCAGAAAGCAAGAAGAAAAATTGAAAGGTCAGTGTTTAAATCTGCATGGATTTCAGTGGAAACAGGACTTCATCCAATCATGTAAAATTGATAGTATTTCCTGGTGCCATTTTCTGGTACTTTTTCATGGAATTTAGGGCCTACTGAGGTTCTTAAAGTCCATTTACTGAAGCATACTATAACTATAATTGCTCCCTCTCCTTTCCCAAAGCTCTGATTTAAAGTAATTTAAAAGTCATTCGAAAACTAAAGGTTCTGTCTGACACCCAATTTCCAAAATGATAATGGGACTGAAATAATAGGTTTGTTTGCAATCACAAATCTTACTATGGTTAATGCATCAAACCATTGCTGGAAATTGCCTCAATACTATTTTAAGTACTCTTCAAAGCAAAGGCACATAGACTGAAAGTTAAGAGGCTTCTTTTTCTTTATACATCTTTGGGTATGTGTTTATCTAACTTCAGTGAAAAAGACTTGGTAGATTTGCTTTTCTCATCTAAGCATGCATTATGAGCTAAATAAAAATTCCTCTGGGAAAAAGTCTCTTGATAATTGCGAAAGATGAGTTTGTCTTGTAAAGGTACTAGCACTGTAAACATGGCTATCAGTGTTTGATATGCGATACTACTAAAGAGTAATGTAATCTAAACCAACATTATGACAGCATTTTTAATCTGGTTGCAGGCCTTATGGGAAATATTCAGAATAAGGGATTGAAAAAGACCACACAAATTATTCCAAATCATGGGTAGTACTCAGTGATGACTTGTATGAACAAGTATATGAAACGTATTATTACATCCAGTGGGAAAACAAATACAAAAATTACTGGGTATGTCCCCAGTTTGCTGAAGTGTATTTGGGGGAGGCCAATAAGAGGCATCTTCATCAAACTGCAAGGATCTGAAAGGGAGGCAGATAAGCTCTTCTCTCAGATCTACCCTTTTAGAGGTGATTACTGAAGCTGACTGAGTCAGCTCTTTTAGGTATTGGGAGCCGCTCTGTAGTCTCCCTGGAGCCTTCTCTTCTCCAAGCTGGACACTCCTAGCTCCCTCAGCTTGTAGCCATAATAAAGGTACTCCAGCACTTTGATTATCTTTGTGGCCTCCTCTGGACTTGCTCCAACAAGTTAATGTCCCTGTTGTGGTGGGGCTCCAGAGCTGAATGCAGTACTCCAGGTGGGGTATCATTAAAGAGGAGTAGAGAGGGAGAATTTCCTCCCTATTAATCACATGGACCATATTTCAGATATTGGTTTCAGTGGCTCAGTGCACATGCAGTAAAATTTAGGCTCAGTGGACATGCAGTAAGATTTAAGCTTTACTTACCCTGGAAATGAAAGTCAGCCTGCTTGTGCTGTTCATACAGAAACTGGACTTACATCCGCTTTGCTCTATGGATAGTCTCTGCATGTTATTTCAACAACACAATTGCTTGTTAGTATTAGAGCTGGAGAATGCAATCTGTCTCCATGCAAGAAGCTAGCAGAACAAGCAATGAAAGAAAATAGCAGTGTGAGGAATAGCAAATAAGCCTGGGTACACTGACCCCAGCTTACTCACTCCATGCCTCTTCAAAGAGTACTTTCTTCTTCTCAAGTCACCACAGGGACAAGAGCAAAATAACCCACTGCTCCAACAGTATGAAAGTCAAGTTCTCTTCTTCTGCTTCTTTTCTTGCATGCTGCTTGGAAAAGAAAAGGAGCTGTGGAACACTGCCAAGCGTCACTGCACAGAGGAGTCTTTAACTGGCACACAGCCTGCATAATGTTTCCTACAACCTGTTTATTCTGATGGGATTCATCTTCCCTAACCTTCACTATCTAATAATTAGACATCTAATCTAAGCCATTCATTATGTTCTCTCTGGATCTGATGCAAAGAGAGAGGTTGGATGAAATGCCCTCTGGGGGTACTTGTCATTGTGTGTTGACAACAGAGTCAGCCTAAAAGACTGTCTTAGAATAGATAGCTAACTTTTTTGGCAGCTAAAATTAAATTAAATGAATCCTAGCATCAGCTGCACTACTGTGACTGGCAGAGTGACTCGGAGTAAGTCACAGATAGTCATGGTACTTTATATACTCGACACGAGCCAGTATACTTCTGGCCTTGGGATTGCTGTGTACATCTTTAGCCCACCAAAACACAGTTAAACATATTTCTCTGTATGTGAGGGTTGGGGAAGCTAAGCAGATACGCAAGCAAATCAGGAAACAGTGCTGCATAGAGTTTGATCGTATGAACATGCAAGATAAATGCACAGTGAGGTAGATTGAAAACTGTTTCAGCTGCTGAAATCAAAGGATTGCGATCATCAGCATGAAGTTCCGTAGGAGGCAAGTCAATAATGCTGTGCCACAGGTGCTGGTATTGTAACTGATTCCATGTAGTATTTTTATTAGTAACAGAGGTGATGGGACAGAGAGTGCCCTCAGCAAGTTTGGAGATAATAAAAAATTTGGGAGGAGTGTTCAACTAGATAGCTGCTCTGCTGCTCAGAGGGATCCAGTTGGCCTGGGAAAATGGGCAGAGAGGAAATCTAATCCTGCAGCTGAGAGAAATAACCCAAAGCACCAGTACTGATAACCTGAAAAGCAGCTTTGCAAAGAAGACCATAGGGGTCCTTGTGGACACCAAGTGGGCCATGAAACAATAGTGTGTCAGAGCAAATAAAAATAAAAGCATCTTGGGCTTTATTATGAATAGCATCAGCAGCAGGTTGAGGGAGGTGATCTTTCCCCTCTATTCATCCCCAGTGAAACATATTGGGAGGGATGTGTCCAGTGCTGAGCTACTCAGTACAGAAGTGGCATGGACACCCTAGAGTGAGTACACTGAATTTCCATGGATAAAGCATTTCTCTCACAAGGAAAGGCTGAGAGCTGGGGCAGTTCAGCAGGAAGAGTGAAATTTGGGGGGAGAGATGTTATCAATGTGAATAAATACCTGACTCGGGGCGGGGGGAGCAAAGATGACATATTTAGGGTACTCTTAGTGGCACCAAGACAAGAGGTAATGGGTGAAATCTGAAGTAGAGGAAATTCCATTTGAACTTTTTTTCCATAAGATATTTACTTCAAGCACTGGAACAGGTTTCCCAGAGAGGATGTGTAGTCTCAGTCTTTGCAGACATTTAAAATCCATCTGGACACAATCCTGGGTAACCTGCTGTAGTTCTGAGGAGATGGGCTTGACAGGATGTTCTCAAGAAGTTGCTGATTACCTCAACCATTCTATGTCATTCTCTGTGTATTAAATCTCCTTGCTACATGAAGAATCAGCTGAATGTGATATTTTGTAAAAATTAAATGGTTTTGATGACAGTTTTATGGAGTATAGTTTTATAGAGTATAGACATTCACAGTTTCCTTTCAGATGCTTTCTGATAATTTCTAATTTTTCAAAAGCAGGGTAGAGCTGGAGAATGAAATCCTTATCCATATGTTACTAAAATTCATGAACATAATGCAAAAGGAATCAGAGATAGTTGTTTAAATAATAAATTTACTAAAAATAAGGGATATTTTTATCAGGGAAAAAGAAAACAAAAACCGAACACTACAGATTCCTTTCAGATCTAGAATTTGAAATTTAGACATCATTGTCTGAATTCAGGCACACTTCCAGAATACAATTCAAATAAATTAAGCCTCTCCAGAATAAAAATATTCATCTCAGAAAGTCAGATTTTTGCCGATAGCACTTTGACGCGTGGCTTCCTTAAATATTTGCAGTTTGTAGATGGTCAGTTAGGCCTAAAGGTATTCCAGTCAATACTGAACATTGAAGGGAGTTGTTGATGCTGATTATTTACATTCTCCTCAGATAGTTTTGTATTCTACAGTATGGGTTAGCTGCCTGAATAGGTATGGTGAATTACTTCAGGAGACATATTTCTCCTTCTGTTGAGTGTAGAGTGTACCCTAAGACACTAGGGGTGTAGATGTCTACAGTTCACTTAATTCAGTGATTCATTTAAGACTTTAAAATCTGGCCAGAGGGACTTTTCCTCAGTAAATTTTAGGCCAAGACTAAGAGCCACTTCCTTTTCTAGTTCAGTTCAGCATTCATTTTAATTCATTAAAGTCTATAGAAATTAATATATAATACAGATTAATGGTGAATAATTTCTTTCTAAGTATAGCTGTGGCTCTCATGTTTGAATTCTTATTTTTATAGTGTAAGAATACTTTTAATTACATATTGCATGTATAATTTTAAAATAATTATATAGCAAGTAGATTAAGCTTTTATTTACTTCTCATGCCTGAAGATCTAACAATTACTTAATATTCACCTAATGCAACATTGTCTTATCAAATCCATGCTGAACAGCAAAGATCTTTTTATTTTCTTCAAAATGTTCACAACTTTGTAAGTGAAGAATAGAATTGTCAGCCATGTATAAAGCACCTAGTCAATAGCTATTATAATTTAGCTTGGGTTTTCTTAAGAAAATATATTTGACGTGTTTACTGATGATGACACTGACTAAAATGATATAAGTATCTCTCTGTACGTAGTGTGTGTGGGGTACGTGAGCTTCCAGGCACAGGAAGGAAACACATCCACCACCAAGAATGTCCACCATCAGACAAGGAGGTGACCAAGTCTTTGCCCTTTGAATCATTGTCCTGGGTTCAGCAGTAGCAGTCATTTTTATCCTTCTTAGTAGCTGGTGCAGTGCTGTGGTTTTGACTTTTGCCCTGAGAACAGCACTGATAACACCAATGTTTTTAGTTGCTGCTCAGTAATATTTAGTCTCACAAAGGACTTTCTGAG
>JAOEHX010052772.1:0-11719 GCA_025448015.1 Bolborhynchus lineola
GAGGTGTCCCTGCCCATGGCAGGGGGGTTGGAACTGGATGATCTTAAGGTCCTTTCCAACTCTAACTATTCTATGATGAACAACTGATCCCCATCTGTGCCGTTCATGATTTCATAGATGTTGACCACTTACCTCTCTGTGGCCATTTGGGCAGTGTTTCAATCTATGTGCAACAGCAAAAACAGTTCCTGTAATTGTGTCATGGAAGGAAGTGTATTTATCTATAAATAGTCTTGACTACAGAGATGAATCATGGAGAGACAGCCAGATGAGTCTTCTCACTGCACTGCATTATGTGAGGCCTTCCCAATAATACCCCAGGTTCCCCCAGTGTTTCGACAGCTCTGCAAACGGCTTGCATCTGCAGGTTGATTGAATGCTCTTCCTCACATCTCTCACCCTGCCTTGCAGACCAAAGCACCAGGAGGTGGGCAAACGGCTGCTGGCCCACAGAGTTCCCCTCTGCCAGATAAACAGCGTGACTCTCAAGTATCTCCCCAAGAACCAGTTTTGGAGGAAGGACGAGGCATCCATTGAGGGCAAGTTCTGTGCAGCCCCACTGCCTCTTGATATCAAGTAAGTCACTGGCATAACTTACTGGGACCCACTGAGGCCGTGCATGCAGCCTGTGGTTTGAAACAATCCATTCTCTGCCCTGTTTAGATAAACACGTAAAGAGGTCTCTCCCATCACCTCGGTGTCCCCGTGTAGATCATTTGCTGTCTCTGAGGGAGAAAAATTACCAAGGTAGTTTTATAGGAGTTTTCTACACCTCTTCCTCAAGGATAAAAGCATTGCACCATGGAAGGGAAGTGGCTGTGACTTACATCACCTTGAAGATGCTTAAGTCACAAACCATGGTAAAATCTTGTACTAGCTGGAATTTATTCCTTGTGTCCCTGATTACTCTCTCCATCTTTCCCGTGTCAACAATGGGCCTTCATCTGAAACATGGCAAACAAACATTTTTCAAGATGAGATAACAGAAGACCAGTAATACATTTCTGTTCCTCATACTGCACGGCTTTATAAAGCACTAAGGGCTAAAGGTAATTATTTGGGGAATTTCTGGACCGTGCATTATAGAGGATATTCCTTCAGTCATGATTTCCTTACCTGGAGGAGAAGCAACCAAGTCCTTATCCTGAGAGAGATAAATGTCTTCTCAGTAGTATAATATTCTTGCCAGGAGTTTTGGAGATCCAAAGTTCCTGCAGGCAGGGCAAAGTAGCTGGGTCTATACTAACGCATTGAACTCTGTCCGTGTTGCTTCTGAGTTGACTTTTATGCTGCCTCCAGCTGAAGCAAGCTAGTGGGTACTTCAAAGCAGGAAAAACCAGAAGCAGAAGGCAAAATGGGCTCACATTCAGATTCTGTTCTGATGAGCAGGAAGGAGACTCAAGCACAAGGGAGTAAAAATAGATCCAATAGGCTCAGATAGGGGAAAACCAGAGGCATTCCTATATAAACACCAGGCACTCCCTTGAGAATAAGGTCTGTTGCTTCTTAGCATGCTTTGCAGAGCAAGGCATTCTAAAGTTAGGATGGATGTGCAGATACATGGCCTTTTACTACTTATGAATGGCACACCATGGCACATTGCCTTAAAGGGATGCTAATCTGCCTCTGGAAACCCTGGACCTTGCTGCAGTGGAGATAGAAAGCTGTAGAGTTGCACAGGTTCACAGCTATACTCTTACCACTAAACTGAGAACACTCAGAGCAGCAATAGTACTGCTGGGGGGGGGGGGGGAAAGTGGAAAAATGAAGGACACAACCCCATACAATTCATCCCAATTCACCCTCCAGCCAATTGATCCTGGCAAGGGCACAGCATACTGTTCATCGTGCCCTTGCAAAGCAGCACAAGGTCCATCAACATTTTGCTTGCTCCTGTGTTAGAATAGCAGCCCCACTTGCTAATGCCCAGCCTGATTTCCCTGTGCTCTTCCCACAGCAGGATAATGTCATGCCTGCCCTGGAACCTCACCCTCCCCAGCAACACAGACATCTCCTATGAGCTGCACACTGCTTGTGCCTAGCCACTGCATTTGGAGCACGCATGCATACCCCAGAACAGAAAGGATCCCTAAACCTGTTGCTGCTGTCTACTCACAGATGATGCTTTCACCATAAAACTGAATGTGTTATTTACTTCCTGCATAAGGGACAGGATGTCAAGAAAAAGCGGCAGATCGGCGAGTACAAGGCTGACTGGGTACAGCAAGACTTCTCAGTTAAAAGGCTGGATTTGGACTTCTATCTCATGGGTTCTGTACCCAGCTCTGAGTGCAACTGTCAGCCCACTCCCAGGAGCTGTGTTGATTAGCAGAAATGTGCTGAGTACTGAGTGACTGAGAAGAGCAAGTAATTTAATCTCAAGATTTGGATCTATATGAAAGAAGAGATAGTATCATTCTTCCTACAACAGGAGCGTTGGGATGATTCACTTGTGGTTTATATTAAAGTGTCTTGAGCTCTTCATATTAAAGGTGAGAGGTATTATTTTTCCCCAGCAAGGGGAAATGATGTGGCTCAGGGAATTATCCTTAGCCAGTGCTCCAATGGGAAATTTAGTAGGCCCATCTATAAGATGCTTTCAGAGTGAGACCCTATTGATTTCATGTTAGTGCTCCTGCTAAGTAATCAGAATAGATCTCCTTCCCTGACAAGCCTGGAGCAGCTCTTCTGGCTGTTGGCTTGTTCTCTTTGAAGCTCACATAAAGTTAAACAGATACCAGGAACATGGCAGTGCTCTTGCAACCACTTTTACACTGCTTCAACGAACTGCCCAGAACAGAAGGTAATAATAGGAGGGTGGAGCATCATAGTTACAGGGCCACCTAATTCAGCACAGCCTTTCAGACCTGGAAAAGTAGCTGAGGTCTGGAAGGAATTGGTGATTACAATATTACAATTACAGTATGATTACAATATGAGACACATGTACATAGAAATAGCCCTTACCCATCCACACTTTTTCCACCACCTTGATGGATATGCAAATTAAAGAGGAGACGAGCGTTTTGTCACCTCTGCCCACAAATCACATCTTCTGTGGGCCATTTTCACTGGTTCTCTGGACTGAATTCACTGGGTGAAAGAAGTGCACCAGGAACACCATGGTCAGGAGAGGGTGACATGCTAAAGGCATTTCTGCCATGAAGAAGCCTCAGTCATTTGTCACGAGCTGTCACTATTGCTCCACTGGAGATTGTCACTGCAGAATTACCTCCTGCCATCAGCTCAAGGCCAAGCCTTTGGGCCTTGAAAGGCCATCTAACAAACACCATCTCCATCTTACACTCAGGAGGGGGTTAGAACTGGATTCTGACAACCTGACAGAGATCCAGGTTGATTGATGCCACAATTGAAGAGTTTCCAGGGACCTTCTTGTTGAAGACTGAAACATAACCTCAGCAGGCACCTGTGGAGGGCACCAACTAATGCAGCTCAGCCCATTTACACCATGGGTCACATATGCACCACTTCAGAGGCCTCTCCAGACCTCAGCAAGAGCAGAGGTCTTGCTGAGATCCCAAGGGCAGAGATCTCACCTGGCTGAGACTTGAAAGACATGCAAACCAGTCTCTGGGCCACAGTCCCTGTGCGAGCAGCACAAGGCAGGTAGGGCTGACATAAAACCAGCCCCACACACAGAATAGCCCTGTCCCCACACCTCTCTGCCAAGAGACACAGAGAACACCCTGCCCTGAGCGTGCTGATGGAGGGACTGATGGTCCTCACTCCTGGATATCTGCCCTGGAGAGGCTCCTACCCTCACCACCCAGCTTGGCTGCATCAGGCTCTGTGGGACAGTGGATTCCTCCACCAGCATTGCCATCTCCAAATCACTGACAGAGGAGATGGCTGGGGAAGACCATCAGCCAAAGCCTGTTGCAGCTGAACCTGAAGAGGCTGTTTCTCCACGCTATTTTCATCTAAGATATTGCACTTCTTCCTGCCAGTGGCTGCTCTCACCAGAGATGTTTTGTACTCACTCGTTTCTTCACTCAGTGCATCCTGAGGTCATCCCCTGCTGAGCACACACACACACAAAAATAAGGAGAGATGGATGGACACACATGGATTCAGGCTCTCCTTCTTGCCTACACCTTTCCCAGTCTCAATTCCTCTCCTTTGTTACTTCACAAAAATCAACTCAAACAACCAGGAATTCACCAGAAGTGGATAACTTCTTTGAAAAGTGGTGGTTGTCATAAATGAGAAATTGTAACCCCTGGAAAACTGATTTCTGGTCTTATCAGAGTGGATGCCCACTGAGGTGCATGATACCAAATCTCTGTACCATTTTCTCCATGACAAGCCCATTACCAAAGCCATCATGCAACCCATTTTCCCCTGTCCTTTCCCTCCATGCCTTAAGATCAGCCCAAGCCTTTCAAACAGCGTCACCTCCCTCTCCAAATCCTCAAACACCAGTAGTTTCATCTCTGACTTTAATGAGAATCATTAAATCAAAGGGAACACAGATTCTGTGAGCAGGCTGGTATCGCTTGCGGCGATACCGGTGTACCTTGGTATCAGAGCTGCCAACACACCTCAGAGATGCAGGACTAGAAAACAAACTGTGGAAGCACATTGGGGCAGGCAGCTCTGGTGAACAACTATGGGGTGGGAGGTGCTGGAGTGTCACACTGCAGTCTCATGCGTGTAATTCACGTGCTCCTGAGTGCACACGTCTGCAGGCAGACGTCTCTGTGCTTGCTAAAGAGTGTCTCTCTGGTCAGAAACCTGTGCGAGCATACGCTCCTTTGGAGAGGCTTCGGGATCAAAACAGCTTGTTGTTCCCTAGAGTTCGGGCGTCTGAGTGGGAGCCAGAGGGGCTCGTCCTTTGCAGAGAGGGTGGGGAGAACTCCGGAGAGGGTTTCCGGATGCTGCAGAGAGAAGGAAGGTAGGAGGGGGGAAAAGGACAGGGAAGAGAGAGAGGCAAAGAGCACAACATTATTATCACAGGAATAAATCTTACTTCCAAATTTTCCCAAGACACAAACCTCATGGAGCCCACCATCGCTTCTCTTTCTCCTCTTCCCTCCTAAATTACCATTCAAAACAATTCTTCAACATGTGATTAATCAGAAAATGGGGCTATGTACCCATCCTGAGACAGCAAAACCAGCTTCCTCCAAAGCACTTTCTGTGCTATGAGTGAAAGGACTCCCACATGTCCTTGATTGTGCTCTCAAAGCAGGTGTAAAACAACTCTTACTAATGTAGAGTTAACAAGCTACAGGCCATCAAGCATCCCACCCTCCATCCACCTCACCCACTAGATAGAAAGCCATCCCCAAGATATATCCATGCAAACCTAGGTAGCAACAGCTGCACATCTTGCAAGCACTTGACAGCAGCAAACTAGAACAAATGCAATCTGAAAAGGAATAAAAAGCAGGTGGCTTTTGCTTGGTTGATTTTTCAGGCAAGGAATAAAGCTTAATTTGCTATGGAGCATTGAGCAGTACAGGAGTACATGGCTGAAGCAAATTTGGAACAGAACCTTTACCTGCCCCTTTCAAACAGGCAGCCTGTAAGTTACTGAAATCTTTCTCTTCCTCAGAGAAATCATGCGCTCATCAATGTGGTATCACTGTCTTGCTCATAAGCAGACTAGAAACTCTTTTCAAGAACCTGGATTATAAGAATAATAGGCCAATATATGTCCCAGGAATATTTTCTTCTGCATGGCTTTTGCAGCACTATGAGCATTCAGGAATTGCCTTCCTGCATGTGGTATTGCAAGATGGCCAGTGTGGTGCCAGAAAGTGGAAAGGAATGTGATCTATAGAAACACTTCAGCACAAGGAATTTTGAGAGCTGGAAGTTGATTAACCCAGGTTGGAAGCTGTTGGGGAAGGAGAGGAGGGCACAGACCAGGGGGAAAGCCACAGGGAAGCTCTGATCCCTGGGACCGCAGCTATCACTTCAAACAATGACACTGCAGGGAATATACCTGTTTGTTACGGACATTTTCATCACTTCCAAGGGAAAAGTTATGAAAGTGCTTTCCCCAGGCCATGGCAGACCTGCTCAGATCATCTTCTGAGCTGTGGCAAGTGCCTGCCCAGAAGGGGAAACTGCAGCCCCTCTGTACCACTGAGTTTTGTGGTTAGGCACCCAAGTCACTGTGAAATACACCCTGGATGTGAGAACTGGTTTTGTGCTGCTGAGGCTTAAAAGGATGCTGGAGAGGGACTCTTCATCAGGGGCTGTAGTGATAGGACAAGGGTTGATGGGTTCAAACTAAAACAGGAAGAAGTTCTTTACTGTGAGGGTGGAGAGGCACTGGAATGGGTTGCCCAAAGAAGTTGTGAATGCCACATCCCTCGCAGTGTTCAAAGCCAGGTTTGACAGGGTCTTGAGAGACACAGGCTAGTGTGAGATGTCCCTGCCCATGGCAGGGGGTTGAAACTGGATGATCTTAAGGTCCTTTCCAACCCAAACCGTTCCATGATTCTAAGTGATGTGATTAGCATACCCAAACAGAGCAACAAGGAAGCACTTGTTCCACTGTTACAAACATGCTAAACAGTTTGTGTTCCCTTGCCTAATTACCTTTGAAATTAAAATACCACACTGGCTCTTATCTCCAAGGAAGATCCTTCTCTTCTCCCACCCCAGACACTGGCCTCTGAAACATATGGGGATTTATCACTGGTCGACTGCAAGTAACAGCACACCTTGATGTCACCTCCCACCCAAGATCTAGAAAGACAAAAGCTTCCAGCTTCCAACGTGTTTTAAAAGGGTTGTGTGAAAGGAAGAATAGCTTTGTGCTGTGTGGCACAAGCTTGCCCCAACTTACACATATATGCACACCTCGCGTGTAGGTTCACAGGTTTGACCCATTACTAAAAAGGAGTGGAAACAAAAAGCCAAGAACCAAAGAAAGCTCTGGTGTTCCCTGCCTCCTTCCTTCTTAAACTGCATTTCACACTCCAGTTTTACTGAGCTGGATCAGCCAGGAGAATTCTGCCAGTGACCTGAGAATGGATCCTCTTCTGCTGAGGAAATCCGAGCAAAGTACAAAGTGACTCCACCACATTTACAACACAATCTGCCTTCATTTTTGATTGCATGTATCCTGACAAGGTGATGCTTGCCTCAGTGTTCTTGCCTCGCCAAGTAAGGACTGTAAAAAAGCTAAGCTGCAAATCCCTCTCTCCAGCAGTGGTAGCAGCAGGACCAAGGACTTCTCATTCCCTCAACCTCTATGCTAGAATAAAACAAACTCTTTTTCTCTCTGTGCAAATGAACAACCAAATGAATACAACCCAAAGCGGAACTCTCACCAGCTTTGTATCCAAGTCAAGCAAAACCAAGCTTGCTCTTTTCCCCCTTCTTTTCCCAGCTGTTTTCGTATCCCAGATGTTAAGTTGGGAGGCACAGAAGCAGTGCAGGAACAGACACATGACTCAAAGCAGAATTGTACAAAACAAGATCTTCCAGTTCCGCTTTCAAGAGAATAGAAACTGATGGAACAGGGAGAAATGCCTTTTCCATAAGAGGCCTAATGCAGACAGCAGATGTGGACTGGCTCAGGCAGCCTTAGAACGCAGAGCGCCAAGGAGGGACTGTCCCTTTGCCATCACAGCAGCAAGACTTGTGCACATGCAGCACAGGGTAGGGAAGATGACTGCAGGGAGTCAGGGGGTCCTGGCTCAGAAGCAGACCCGGGGAAGTGCCAGGGTGTGATGGTGCACCATGTTCATAGGTGCCCGCACTCAGCCCTGCAACTTCCTCCCTGCCATGCAGGCCAAACTGGGACACACACAGTGGTCTCTTCTAGGACAGAAATCCCTGCCTCAGGCTTCATATCTGGCTGCTGGATGCCAGAAAGCAGCTATGATGGGGTGGCAGTAGGTCTGCAGCTGGCCTGCAGCAGCTGGCTAAAAGTAATGGAGTGTGGCACTTCTCTCTGGACCACTTGGATCTGAATTTCAAGCACGAGCCACCCTCCTGTCTCTTTCTGTTTGCCTGCACCGCTCCTCTGCCCTCACATCCACCAGGCCTGGGAATTTTTCCCTTGCAGAGTAAGGAGCTGGCATTTTGAGAGCATCTCATTCCCACTCAGCAGAAAGCAGAGTTTGGGGTATGTTGAAACTACTTTTAGCCTGTCAGTCCCCCCAGGGAGATTGGAGGCCAGAGCTGTGCCACGGGCAGTAGTATTGCTCAGCACTCAGGGCAGTCTTTTCAACACCTCACTGATCTGGCTGAGATGAGGCTCCTCAGAAACAAGGACAGAGCAAATGTGGGGGTGAGCTGCGGCAGGCAGGAGGAGGAAGGGCTGAGCTTTGTCACCCTGTCCAGACTGAGCACTTGGAGGGGAAAGAACAACTCCTCACTATTCACTCCTTGTAAACCCGGGAGCTGTTTCTACCTCTGTCGGCATCTTGGTTGCTGACAGGGTTGCTCTTTCAGGGCTGCTTTCTTGTTTGCTCTTTCACCTGCAGACATCTTCCGCAGCTCAATACTGGCATGTCTGTAAGCACAGTTCTACCTCACAGCAAGCCAGGCTGAGCCCCGCAGGGTCTCTGCAGGCACTCATGTACCACTCAGCAGCCTGGGCACCATTCCAGTTTCTCTGCCTCTCCATATTCTGATGGAAGGAAAGAGCTTCCTATGGCCTGGTTACAGGCTCTTCCACCCCACGGTGTGGCTGGTGCCTGGAGTCAAGCCTCTACCCTGCTGCTTTTCCTTGAGACAATCACAGCGCCGGAGCCCACCTCCCGGGATTCCCTGGGGCAGCAAGCAAACAAGGGCTACGGACCAGGAAACCCACGGCAAACAAAGGGCAAGAGGTAGGGGCTGCTGCTGTGTCCGGGCAGCTGCATCCCGGGAAGGACTTGCTTCCACAAGCAGGTACTTACGCGGGGGTCCCACACAGGGTGAGGTGTGCCCGTGCCGGGAGTGCCCTCATTTCATATACTCCCCTTCGCTCACATAGTCCATAAAAGACCCCGGCAACTCAGCAAAATCTTCCAAGACAAGACTGGTGGAATCCTCACCCAGCAGGTCACTGTCAGGTCGGGATGCTCGTGGCCGAGGAGCTGGCGGCGGCGGCTGCGGAGGGGGCTCAGAGCCATCAGCCTGGCCAGAGGCAGGCGGTAACTCCTCGCAGTCCTCCGACTCGCCCTCAGAGGAGGCTGGCCCGAGGACATGGTACAGGCTGGGCAAGCGGATGTCAAAGTGGAGGCCGAACTTGGCAAAGAGCTTCTCATTGAGGGAGTAGAGCTTCTCCGAGATGTCATAGCCCAGGTGGGAGGAGAAGAGCCGGGCAATGTAGCGGTCCTTCCTCAGGAGGAGATACAGCTTCTTCCTCGGCCAGGTGATGAAGCTGCAGTCGGTCTCAGCCGTCAGCGTGACCTAAGGGAGTGAGCAGAGTAAGCCCCATTGCCTGGGAGGGGGTAACTCACCTTGGGGCTGCATGCTTCTCTCCAGTGAAGGCCCCCAGCCCCTTCAATGCATGCTTTCCTTGGAGCCAGATCATCCAAGCTGGTCAGATATATCCTTACCTACCTGTTTCCCTCCCCAAGGAGCCTGAGGCCAGGTTTTCCTATGCATGCCCTTGCTTAACCTAGCCAAGTGGCTGGCTAAATATCACTCTCTTGCTTTCAAATGATGCTCCCTATTGACACCTGAGTGATACAAGTGAAGTGAGCAGGGCAGCACAGGCTGGGTCTGGAGCACAGTGTGATGAGGAATGGCTGAAGGACCTGGGGGGTTCAATCTGGAGAAGAGAAGGCTCAGGAGGGACATTATTGCTCTCCACAACTGCCTGACAGGAGGATGGAGTGAGGTGGGGTCGGTCTCTGCTCCCAAGGAGCAAATGATGGGACAAGAGGAAATGGCCTCAAGCTGCACCAGGGAAGGTTTAGGCTGGAGATGAGGAGCAGTTCCTTCCCCAAAGGGTGCTCAGGCATTGGAACAGCTGCCCAGGGCAGTGCTGGAGTCACCGTCCTGGCAAGTGTTCATACACTGTGTAGAAGAGGCCCTCAGTGACACAGTTCAGTGGTGGCCTTGGCAGTGCTGGGGTAAAGATTGAACTCGGTGATCTTAAAGGTCTTTTCCAACCTGGCTGAGTCCATGATTCTACAATGTCCTCATCCCTCCACAGACAGGCTGCAGAGGGGGTGTTCTGCATGCCCAGCCAGCCCTGCGGCAGGCTGCCAGCCCATCCTGCTGCTGGACTGCACAACCCCTGTGCTGAGAAGACCCTGGGAGCTGGAGGGGTGACCTGGAAGGCTCGGCTGGTCACCCTGCACCGGAGGGGCAGCCTGTCTCACCAGCTTTGTTGGGTGCTGTAGGGCTGGATGGCTTTGAAGGATGTGCGGCACAGCTCAGTGAGAGGGGTTTACTGTGTGTGTAGGTAGAGAGCTCACCTGAGGCTTTGTTGGGTTGATGTTAAAGGATATTTCATTTAGCTTTGGGTTTTGCCAATGCAAACAGCCATTTTTCCCCCTAGCTTTAAGACCAGACTATTAATAATAAAAACCATTACAGAATACATGAGTGTATAATGTAATATATAAATATAATGATGAAAATAATAATAGATAAGAAAGACAGGGAGGGTCAAACTGCCTTGGGCTAAAGAAGAGCATCCGAGTGTAATGAAGACACCAACATGTGAACAAGTGCAGGAGCCAAAATATCCCGGGGGCTCCCTTTCACCCTGTATCAGGGGTCTCCTTGGCCAGCTACCATGGCAGAGCGCCACTGGGAAGCTGAAAACGGCCTGGGTGCATGTGTGTGTCCTTGGGTTTGATATTTAATGCCACTGCCATGCAAGCAGCTGCCTTATGAAAGAAATATAGGAGATAAAACCTGAGAACTTTCCCGGGCTGAGGTGAGCAAGAGGAAGGGTCACACGGAAACTGAAGTGACCAGATTCTCATTTTCCTAACCAACTTCTGGCACAGAGGTCGAAAGCCTCTGCTTCTCATGAGGGATTAAGTGAGATGTAATAAGAAAACCTGCCTCCTAAGCAGGACAGCAGGGCAGATTCCACTCATGAATCCCCTCGACACAAGTGCTCGGGCATTGGCAGAGCCCGTAATTCAGTCTTCTGGGGGAAAAGTGCCAGCCCTGAAACTCAACTCCTTCAGGCTCTGGGAGCCAGCAGTCCTGTGGGAAGAAGACATAGCCAGACCAGAAAGCTCAAGGAAACCGGCTCTCCTTGTAGACCACATCGAGTTTCTGCCATTTTTTAAGGTGTTCAGGATTGAAACTGCTCAATCCAGACAGCCATGGGGTAAACCTGGGCAAGAGAAACCTCCCATGCGCTCCTCCAGTGAAGTCCCAGAGTCAAATATGCACTTTTGCAACCAAACGATTGTGATGCTAGGAATAAGGGCTGAGATATACCACAGAGTATTAGCACTTAGGTAAGACAGACTAGTGGGTTAAACAGCTGCCAAAAGCACCACATCACTATTGGCTAAGCATGGCCATCAAAAGCAACATCCTGCCAGGAACACGGACTGGTCAATTCTCACGTGCTGAATGCTGGTCTCACACAGGCTGCTACTTCTTCAGACAATCCCAGGCTGGTTTGGGTTAAAGGGACCTCAAAGCTCATCCAGCTCCAACCCCTGCCACGGGCAGGGACACCTTCCACTGGACCAGGTTGCTCCAAGCCCCTTCCAACCTGGCCTTGAACACTGCCAGGGATGGGGCAGCCACAGCTTCTCTGGGCACC
>JAOEHX010052773.1:0-52529 GCA_025448015.1 Bolborhynchus lineola
GGGACACCACTCGTTACTGGCCGCCAGCTGGACATTGAGCCATTGAGCACATCCAAGACAAGCAATCATTTGTGGAAACCTGTTAAGTTAGAGTGCGTTCTCTCCACTTAAAGCCCTCTGAAATCAGGCTTGGGAGCCTGAAGAAGCCTCAGTTTTCATTTGCAAATACATATATATAAAAAAAAAAAAAAAAAAAGTAAATTCCATTTATAAATATTTGTAAAGTAGCTCTTCTCCCATGTACCCTAGAACAGACAAGACGTCTCATGATGTAGCATTAGCACTGCTTTTCTTGGCACTCTCTCTGGGGTGTCCTGTATACTTCAATCCTGAAGGGAAATTGGGGGCTTGAAGAATACAAGGTAGCCTCACGTAAATGACCATGAAAAATGTCTTCTTCAATTTGTAAGCAATGCAACAAATCCTACATCAGGCTGCCACCAGGACATCCATTGAACATTCCCACTTAGGCACATGCATAGCATACAGCTGTGACTGTGTGTGACAGGGATGTGCCATGCTACTCCAGGACTCTCCTCCGTATGATCTCTAAGCAGTGCTTAATCTCCAGCTGTTGCACAGAATGGGCCTGTCTCCTTGTGACCAAGCCCTAAAGTGGATAAGTTGTTCTGTATGTGTAAAAATGTGATCTTTTCATCCTATATATGAGCGGTCAGAAACTATAAAAATCTATTAAAACAACAAAGGTAGGCTCCCAGGCGTCAATAATACATAACCTAAACAAGCACCTGCAGTAAATATGAAGCAAAACATAACCATTATCACCATAAGGTACAGAGACTCAAAAACTGGTTCTCTGTGGGATTCCAGGCTAAAATTCTCAAAGCTCCAAAATCAGCTTGCTTTGCTTTCAAGACTTCTTTTACTCTGCAAAGCATGCAAACATCACCATGTGGTGGAAAACAGGGCATTTAGAAGAAGGAAGAACCATTGTGCCTTCCCCAGTGTCATCTACCAACCATTTCAGCCTTCACTTCGGAAGTGCTGACGTGCTTTTCAGACACCTCAGGTTTGGAGCTCTGCATCAGTGGAGGCTGCAAACACACTTTGGTTTGGTTTGGTTTCCAGTGTCTTTCAGAGACAGGAGCTGCTTGGAAGCACTGTGAATCTTTGGCAATGCAGCAGCCTGTCTGGCAGGCCTGGTAGCCAATTCTGCACGCCCAGATGTCGGATCGGCCTTGATACTATTAAGTTATTTGTGAAGCATCCTAATGGTTGGCATTTATCTTTGCGTATTTCACCACTGCTTCCCTTTTGAAGTCGCTGTGAAGCGTTGCACAGTCTCTCCCTTCAGCAGTGCAGCAGATCTTTCGCAGGCCAGTGGAGCAAGAAAGCATCTGTGACGTGCAGCTTTCCGAGCCAGGAGAAGCCAAGACATGCAGGCTCTAGATTTATGGATTAGACATGCTGCCATGGCATACAAATCACTCTGCACTCAGTGCAATTCATTATCACATTGCTATGGCTAGTCACATTCTTCACAGGTGCAAATGATGCCAGAAAGGCTTTTTACCTTTAATGTGCCAAGACTTAATGATGCAGAGTCAGGACCCCTCCTGCCTCCCCAGGGAAATGAAACCAAGGTCAGCAGTCCTTCTGCTGTGGGCACACCAAGTACTGAAGGTTTTCCAGCACCCCACGGCAGTGCTGACAGGCAGGCAGCTAGCTCAGCAGTCACAGGGCTGGGATTGTGCTCCAGTACCTGAGCCTGTACCTGCAGCGCCATCAGTACCTGCCCACGTGCACCAGCAACATCCTCTAACCCAGGTAAATTCAGCTGAAAACCTGCAGAAAACTCAGGGATTCATTCTGCCACACCAGCACACCTTGGGAAGGCAAATGGCTTTTTACATTCTTTGCAAGTATCAGTAAAGGAAAGGGACTTACCAACAGGCATAAACCAGCTAAAATAACAGTATAATTGACCTAATAAAACTAGAAAGAAGGGGTGAAGAGGAGATAGTGCTACTTCATTACACATCTGCATCTGGATTCTGGGAAAAGGATACTGGGGAAAAACAAGCCAGAAAACAGGCTTTTACTCCTAAGGAAAGGCTGTTCCTTGGAGATGTGGGGGGAATAGTAATACAACAGCAGTAATACCACAGTACTTGAAAGCCAAGAGATTTGAGCCTCGGGTGCCTTGTGGAGCATCACTTTGGGCATCTCCACCAAGTAGGCTCCTCAGTGCAACTGTGTCCCCCTTTGGAGGCCATGGTTACCGCTGATATCACAGGGGACATCGCAGCCCCAAACAAGAGGTGCATTGACCACAACATCCAGCAAGGTTCAATCCCCAGGAGAAAAACCAAACCAACCAACCAAATCTGAATTGGAACTCCGTTTCCTCAGCTGCTACACTGCAACACCGAGTCAGGCAAACAGCACGGTGAACCAGTGCGAGGGACATGGGGCAGAGAGGGGGAATGGAGGAAAGAGCCCACCGAGCAGAGCCGCGTATCACTCACCTCAGCCAGGCTGGCCCGGGCGCACACAGCATGGGGAGCAGCCCGGCCTCGTGCTGCACACAGAACCCCATCTCCCACCTCAGCGTCCATCGCACAGACCCCTCCTTTTGCCCTCCGCAGCCTCTCCCGGTGCGCTCGGGCTCCCCTCAGCACCAGGTGAGGGCGGTTAACGACCGTTAACGGCCGTTGCACCGAGGGCCCAGGGCCGGGCCCGCTGCGGGCATCACCTTCAGAGCCCGCCGGTAACAGGCGGTGAGCAGCAGCTCAGGTACGGCAGGGCCACGGCAGGAACACCGCAGGACCACCGCAGGGCCAGGGCAGGACCACCGCAGGGCCACCGCACGACCACGGCAGGACCACCGCAGGGCCACCGCAGGGCCAGGGCAGGGCCAGGGCAGGACCACCGCAGGGCCACCGCAGGGCCAGGGCAGGGTCGCCGCAGGACCACCGCAGGGCCAGGGCAGGAACACCGCAGGGCCACCGCAGGGCCACCGCAGGACCACCGCAGGGCCAGAGCAGGATCACCGCAGGACCACCGCAGGACCACCGCCGCCGCGGAAGGCGGGAGCTGTCCGGGTTAACCCTGCGGTGCACTCCCGGTAACACCTCCACCCGCCTCCGGGGCGCCCTCTGCTCGGCACAGGTGCGTGTGAGGGAGCCCACGAAAGTGCCGGGGGTGCAACGGAGTGCAAGATTGCCAGTGTAGAATGCAAAAAAAATAAGCCATTTACATCAACAGGCATCATCATTTTATTTCAATTTTGCTTCTTTCCAGAAATAGAGGGACAACATAACCGGCAGAAGGCACGTTAGTGGGTTGGGCAGTTTGAGTCTCTGAACAAGACCAGATCTCCAGGTGCCATACAAACACAATCAAAAGGAGCCTCCACATTCAGCAGCACCTGGCTCCAGGGTGAATGTCTTACAAACACTCAGGGCCCCAGTCTGACAACAGTGTATGTTGGAATCAGTACAGAAAATATATGTAGAGTAAAAGGAATGAAGACAGAGCGAAACGGTAGGCTTCTGAACAATCCCTCCCTCCCCCAGAAGAACACTGGGAAAGATGCATTAAGCAAGAAGAAGCATCCTTTCCCTTCTACTGAGAGGAAACTGAGGCAGGAGAAGACTTGGTCACTTTTTCAAAGCTTACTAAGGCAATCTGTGATAGCACCAAGGAAACTGCACTTCTCCACTGTCCTAGTCCAGTACCTTAACTGTTCACTGTCCACCTCCATTCTGACCTGACCAAGTGCAACCAGAAGCACTGTGAAAATATGGCTGAAATACTCTAGCATAGGAAGGATTAAGCACCACAGTCCCGACAAGCTTATGAGCAGTTAAGAGTCAGTTCTGGTTGCTGTAGTTGATGATTTCCTTAGTCCATCAAACCAGAACCACCCCCAGCTCATCAAAGCAGTGAAGATCATGCTAAAGAATTTAAAGCAGTAAAAAACCACAGGATCAGGTCTTTGGAAATACAGCAAGTGTCTGATCAGTTCCAGTCCTGTTTTGGACTGCAGTTAGGGTCAGATGCTGCACCAAATTGCCCCCTCTGGATCTCACAAACCACATGACCTTATCAGAGCATCACCGAAGGGGGAGGAGGGTATTCAGTCTTGTGATGTTAATCACCATTGTAAGGGCTTCTGGAAGATGCCCATGTGTCTACATGCTGGTGTAGATCTTGGGTTGTGCTCTGAGCTTCAGCAGTCATTCTCCGAAATTTCTGAAGGTAGACAATGATGAAGATAATAAAGATACCCTGGAGGAAAAGGAGGATGAAAAGACAGAGCTGAGAGAGGAGAGCCAGGATGCAGTACCAGTACTGGCATGTGGCAATGATCTCGTCTTCTGTCAGATAGGCAATGATCCGGCCCTGCAGGTGAGCTGGGGAGCTGCATCTCACATCCCTGTATAAGGTCCGGTTCTGCTGCCACTGGATCCAGGAGCGCAAGTAGAGGATGTCACAGTTGCATTCCCAAGGGTTGCCCTGCAGGTAGATGACCTGAAGGCTCTTTAGGTTGTCAAAGAGTCCATTGGGAATAGAGGTGAGCTTGTTGTAACCAAGGTGGATAACTTCAGCTGAAGGGCGGAAAGCAACCGGTAGTTTTGCTACAGTTAGGCCTTTTGAAGTGCAGTCGATAATGGTGGTGGTACACTTGCATGGCACAGGGCATGTAGTAGGTATCACAAGAGGGAGGAAGCCAAGGAGAGGCAACAAGAGAATTCCACTGTTCATCTTCACCTGCAAACACTCCCCTGGTGGGACTGGATGAGGTGGAGACCAGGCAAGTAGACACCACACGTTCTAGGATGACAGCAGGTCTTTTGTTGGGTTTGTTCTGAGAATCAGTTTCTAAAGGTGGATGAATTTGCTGTCCTCCACAGGAGATGTGAGAGCTCTGAAAAGAACAGAGTTAAAAGAGGCATGCAAATTCTTGGTCTCTTATTACAGAAGGAATGTTCCCGGTCTTCCAACCCTGGATTTGAGGAGGGATATGAACAGATGGCTACTGGGAGGCTTAGCTGCAGCCATCAAATTTATTTTAACTAGTCCTCAGAAGTGTACAAGACCTGCTTGTATTTTCAGCATTACTGGAGGCGCATTACTCGGGTAGTGAAGAAAATTTATGGGAAGGAATCAAAAATTAGAATATGAAACTGCTCATGCCTTGCCACAGCTCTGAATCACAACTGTAAGCAAAGCTTTGTTCGTGCAAACTACAAAAGGAGATTAAGAAATAAATGTAGTGTTACCACAAGTAAAAAATAGCCTGTCCAGTTTTGAAAAGAAGTGGTAAACAGTCCTTGGCCAGCAGAGAGGCTACTGACCACCACGGGTGAAGGTCAGCGGAGTTTTTCATGCTAGATATTGCTCCAGCAGGTGAATAATGTCCTCCTGGAGCTGTGGCCATACTGGGAGATGCAGGTCAATGAGCTGTCTTTGTGTTGCAGTCTTACACCACTGAACACATGAGCTGCTATAACTTCTTTAGGAGAAGAACCATGCATATCTACAAGGCAGTGATTTTCTGTGCAAATAAAAACATAAAATAAAATAAACAATTAAAGTTATCAGAGGTAACTCTGTTGACTTACCAGAAGAGTTCAATCCTTGCTTTCTTTCTGGCTTTACAAAGCAAGAGGAAGGTCTTAAAGCAGTCCAGCCAGCACAAGAGTATTTGCAGCTGCATAGCTGAGCTCCCGGATAATCCCCTTGCAGCTGGCTGGCAAGATAAGGGTCAGGCTCATCCCAGGGACACCTCCCACATGGGGCCTTCCTGCAAGTTTGCTGCATGTCACCGGAAGCTGAGGCTTCATTGAGCAAGTATTCCAAGAAATGGGAACTGACACTGCTCGTAAGAACATGTTTGCCAGGAGAGATGCTGACAGTACTGATAACCATGATTCTGGGCCCACAGGCTTGGTCCAACAGAAACATCACAAAGACTCAATTTCAAAGTAGTAACTCACAATGCATTTCAACCTGGAAGGTGACATTACTGATTTGTACCACACTCCCTGAGCACTGTAGCCTTTGGTTTCTCCATCTCATCAGGTAGACCATATATTTGGCAGAGTGGGGAGACTTAGCACTTTGCTGACCCTGAGGTTTCCCTTGAAGCAGTGACACAAATCCACTCCTAATTAGCAGTGGAAGAAAATGGACTTTGCCAAAAAAAAAATGGACTTCCAGTGACCACAACAGTGTCAATAGTTGAGCCAAGGAGAAAGATCAGCCAGGCACCTGCATCCCCTCATGATAGTTACTGGGTTAAAATATAACTCTTGGCACTTCACTGTCTATATCAAAACAAGCCTGTTAAGATTCACAGGAAGGATAACAGCCTGGGAAAAATAGTGCTCTGAGGACTGCTCTATAGGTAGCCAAGGGAGTTGGCACCTCTCAACAAGTGCAGCTTGGAGCTACACTGACCACATCCTTTATTCAGAAGTTGCATTACACAAATACACTTGAATAAGTAAGTCCAAGTGTCAAAACTAAATTTAGGTAGAATCTCATCTTCTCAAGGCCATCACACCTTCACGGGTATTTTTCTGCCACCACAGCATTGGCTATGCTCCTTAGGATAAGGCCACCAGAATTACATTGTGAAACTGTTGCTGCATTGGGCACAACTCTCCATTACCTTGTACTGTGCACATCATACAGAGCAGAAATTATGAACATCCTGAATGTGCTGATATTAAAAGAATTTAGGGTGTAAGCAGCAGCAGAATTTGGCACTAACAAAGGAAAAATCTCTGATGCCCTGAACAAAACAAACTTTACATTTCTAGAAGGCTGGAGCAGATCATTCCAGTTGTTTCACTGACAGAGCAGGAAAGAGGTTAACAAATGAACCCAGTTTGTCCTGCAGGGCCTGGTTTCAACTTGGGAGCAGCTTGACTACTTCCTACTACTAAGCTGCTACTACTAAGTTTGCTTAGCAAACTTACCTTGTCTCATGCACTTGGTGCTACATTTATTCACAGCCAGGTGAATGGCAGAGAGCTGATCCAGAGCCAGATCCACTGTGGCTCTGCATGCAGCACAGACTTAGCAGTGCTCCTCTGGCTCCTCAAAACTGGATTTCCCAGGACCGGATCCTGCCTAGCTGCCCAGTGCCGATTTAGACACTGCTCCTAGGGGAAGCTTAAAGATAGAAGATTTTCAAGTTTATCTTGTCTGGCTTGTGACATCAGCAGGCCAGGAATCGCATCAAGAAGCCCTGCCTGAAGCCCTCTCTGACAGAATCAGAGACAAAAGGAGCCAAGTCAAAGACAAATCACTGTCAGTTTTGCTCTCTTCTATCACCAATACTGCTCAAGGGAACTGAAAATTAAACAGAAAGAGGTTGTTGGTTTTGAATGTATTTATTTCACTGATCAATTCAGGTAGTAAACATTAATAATAATAATAATCATTTAATAAAATGGATATGGTTTAAAAGGTTTCGGTTTTCTTTTTTCACAATGACAAAATGTTCAAACAGAAATTTACAAAAAAATATATATTATAATAACCCAACAGATGGACAGGAAACAAAGAGCCTAGGAATGGAGCAAGGGGTGGGGAAAATGCATGGCAGGAGCAAGCCAGAGTTAAAGCACAGCAAGAGTTTGTGAGGAGGAGCAGGGAAAGCCATTGCAAAGCACAAAGCGTGGGACCCCCTTCTTCTCAGTGGGGAGGCATGCGGGAAGGCAGCAAGGACTGCACAGGCAGGACACAGGCAGCAGCACACAAGGAGTTCATGCCACGGCTCCATTCCCAGCCAGGCACAAGGTCTGAGATGTTGTACTGACAGCCCCAGCTGTAGCCTGGGATAGCTCTGTAGAGCAGGACACCAGCCCTGCAGCGACTCACTCAGCAGGGCAAAGCTTGGCAGAGACACGGGAATGTGGCTGGAGGTACAGGGGTCACATATGAGGCTGTGGAGGGTTGCGTGAGGGGAGGTGTTAAGTTGCTTTCCTATCCACACTTCTCACTGCCAGAGCCAAATGCCCAAGCTACATTTGTTCAGGAGTCTCTTCTCCACTTACTATGCAGCTCAATGCTCTAGTACAAAACACTCCTGCTTTAATAAAAGAGATGTCACCTTTTAGGCCAGAGCTGGAAGCCCTGGTGCCCCCAAAGTCAGTCTCTAATCCTGATCCAGGCAGCCCCCAAACTGGTGCTCTGTGCAGGGAACCTCCCGTATGGAGACATGATTTCACCAGTACCACTGCCCCTCTGCAGAAGCCATCTCTAGTGCCTCACTCCCAGGCATCCTGTGGACAACCTGAACAACCTTTATCAGGTGGTAGCCAAAGGCTTCATCTCGCTGTAGGGGACTGACTTGTGTCTACTGACTTGATGTAGGAGCCATGAGCTGATGGAGACTTCCTCACCCAGAGGGGCAAACCTTCAGCAATCCTGCCTGCCTGCGACCAGTGTACCCAAGTGCTCTCACCAGCATACAGCACTTATGCACATAGCCAGGAATAAAAGCTGTCAGCAACTCTATGTCTACTCCAGAGGGTAAAGGTCTCCTTTGTTTTCTAGGAATGAAACTGTTTGAAAGAGCAACATGGAGGCAGCCCTGCTCAAGTGAGCACACTGCACGAAGAAAGGTTGTATTTCCTCCTTAAGCACTTTGGTCCTGCATGTTCTTTAAGACAAGCTGAACCCTTCCCCTCTCCTAGGCTGGCACTGCCACTGTTGGTTATGAGCCAAATATAGGGGAAAATGAAAGAAAAACAATAATTGTTGGACATGCTCTTGCCCAGCTTGTACATTTCTGCCAAGGGGCTTCCACCCTTGCTTTGTCCTTCCACCCTCTGCCAGGGTCTCTGCCCTGCCCCTACAGCCCATGTTCAGGATAAGCAGGGGCTCTGTACAGTGAATAACTGGAACCAGCCAACCTACTCACCACCTGGACAAGCCCTGCAATGCCTAGTAACATAATTCAGGGTCTGGCCATTCCTGGCCAACACTGTGCTCCTACACAGGTAGATCTACTGGGGAGTCAGCGATGGAGGAACAGGTAGAAAAGGGGAAAGGAGACAGAGGAATCAGGCTGGGAGCCAGAGGAGCTGAAGGGCCCAGCCCATGGTAGCACTCCCTGGAGTCAGAGAGAAGAGCCAAGCATGTGCCTCTCCCCAATTCCCTGCACGCGTGGCAGTGTGAGTCCTGCCCTGTCAGCCCCATCACACTCCAGGGCTATGTTCTGGCTGGACTAAAGTTAAAAATACTGCAGGAAGCAGGAACAGGACAGAAGCTGCTGCCCAACAAGCGCTCTTATCTCTGCCCAGCAGATCCACCAGCCTTCCCAGCACTGACACAGAAAAGCCTCAGACCAGGGAGGGGAAGAAAGGCTGAAACCCAGGGGAAGGACAGGGGAGCAAGCGCCACGTCTGCTGAGCTGTGCTCAGCCCCATGCAGTGACACTCCTGCACATGCTGACCCCACACCTGCCTGGGCAGGCAGCTTGCAGATCTCTGGAACCAGTCTACAAAATCTGGTCCTTTCCTCAGCAGCAGCTCAGGGCCAGCAATGCACTTGTAGGACCGCAAAGCCTGCAGCTAGGGTCCAGCTCTGCATTCAGGGATGGATTTCAGCCCTAGGGTTTTTATCCCCTCCAAAGCAGTCCCAACCAAGTGTTCTGGCTGCCACTGTGCTTTTCAGAACAGATACTCCAGACACACTGAAGCTGGATGACCAGAGCTAAACCTCACCCAGCTAGCAACTGCAGAACTCTGCGGTTCCTCTACCAACACCTCCAGCCTGCCATGAGAGGAAACTATGGCTGGGAAAGTGCTCATTCACATCACCTCCTCTTTGTAGGCAGCAGTCAACAACTCATCCTCTGCCAGAAAAGACAAAATTGAGACCAGCAGAAGATACTTTCTTCTAACTGACCTCGGGAGACTCAGTCCTTCACCACTCAGTGCAAAGATCCTGGAGTTTTTTGATAGGAAAACTAAACCCAACCAACTAAACAAAAAACCCCATCAGGAAACCAGGCAACCATCAGGACCCCTGAACAGGTCAGTGCACAGAGAAACCCCCAGCCCCAGCTCTCTGGGCCAGAGCTGGCCTCAGGCAGAGGAGCCCGATCAGCACAGGTCAAACTCACAGGAGGGTACAGCTGCCTTTACAATGCTTGTGCTGGCCCCAGACAAGGGGAATAGGGAAGGGGCCACAGCACCTCAGCTGGGAGTAAACATTTACGTGCATTGACACAGATAGTCAAGTTCGTACACCAGAGAAACCAGGACTTTAAATACCAGAGCATTCCCAAACAACAGATTAGTACATGGGAAAGGGACATCTTTTTCTTTTCTAGGATGTCCTAGAGACTTCCCAGGCTATTTTCTTTAAAAATTAAAAAAAAAAAAAAGACAAAAAAAGGAAGAATAATTATTAAAAAAGAAATATGCATCAGTAAACTGTTAAGTGAAGAGCCTCCTCCACAATCCAGCTGACCGCAGAGCCAGCACTGCTGCTAATAAATTAGAGGGTGCGGGTGCAGCTCGTGCCCACAAGTCTCTATACAACAGGAAACCTTTTCTAAACGTCCACAGCTCTTGCGAGGCCTCAGATGGTCACTGGGGAATTCCCTCTGCCCTCCGAGTGCCTGCCTCTCATTGATCCTGCATCTGCTGCTGCATCTTCTGCAGCATCTCTTGCATCCGCCGTAACTGCATGAGACACAAAACAGATAGTCAAAAAGGGATCTGCTGTGGCCTGAAGATGGTCATCTGCACTGGGCACAGTCCCCTGGAACTGAAAAAGGGATCCCACGGGTAGCATTAACTCCTGCCTGAGCACAGAGGCAGCTGGGGTGGAATGGAACCATGGTTCCCTGACAGAGGAAGCCACAGCTTTCACACCCTGTCCTCCACAACAGGAGCCCATGTTGGTGGGAGGCAAGAGTGGGAAGCCCCAGGACAACCTCTGGGGGAAAGCCTGGAGAAAGTCCTCATATTCCAATTCCAGCACCAAGGAGATCAAGGCATAAATGGCTCTCACCTCCTCATCCTTCATTTTGATCAGCTTCTCTGTCTCAGTGTCTGGTGTTGGGAGAGGCAGGATAGGAATCGGGCTTTCTATCCTGTTGTCCTGAGTCAGTTTGCTGGAGAGATGGAGAGAAGGGAGAAATGCAGTCAGTTGTGTTTCAGGCTGGCTGGCTTTGGTGTCCCCACACAATGGCTGTCACTCCTGATAGCAGACCTGCCAGCAATGCAGCAGCATGCACCCAGCCAAGTGGAGGGGCTGTGGGGCAATCTAGCCCAGAGGTGTGGGATGCACTGAGATGCACAATGAGACCAAAGCCAATGAAAGTTTTTAAAATGAAGCTTGTGGGTAGCTAACAGAGAAAATCCAAACCAGGCTCACACTGAGAGCAAACACAGAAAGGGCTGATGTTTCTGATCACCTTTCGTAGCTACACTGGCAAGCTTAGCAGAGGCGTTTACAGACAATTTAACTGGTCTCCTTTAGCTCATATGGGCACGTGCCTATGCAGCATCAATGCATACTACCAGCACCCCTAAGGCACCACGTGCTCACCATGGTCTTTTTCTTTCCAGGACAATAAAACCAGAGGAGCAGTTTAATTGCTACAAGTCTTAATAGCAAAGCCTGCCCTCACATTCAGAAGGTGGGAGACAAGAGACACAACATGTCATGGCACAGCAGCATTGCAATGAGGGCTGGGGTGCATATCAGTGTAGGCTGGGAACAGAGGAAGGAAGTGACTTGCCTACAAAAGTCAGGCTGGCAATGACCGAAGAAGATGCCTGCACTGAAACTGGGAATTCAAAATGCCACTTGCAGGCATCCACCACTTGGAGTCACCGTTGGCTCATTAGTGAGTCAATTCCAGTCCCAGAGCTGGGGATCTCCTCCCAGAACATCTCTCTAGAGGACCCTTATCCCACTGCTAGAAATGGCCATGGTCTGATTTTATGAGACTTGTTCACTGGCAAGAAATTAGCCATGAAGTGAGAAACGGCACCAAACCACCTTTTCTTAAGCTGAGTAACTGCTTTTTCATCATGCTCTTCTTTTAATAGATACACAGCCTACCTAAATAGCAGCTGTGACACTTCTCTCAGATCTCTAACATTTAACAGTTATTTTCGGACTCCCTATTCTCACTGTTGAAAAAGACAGGCTCGTCTGCCATGCAAAAGTACTGAGATACACTGCGTGTGAACAGAATGCGCCATGCAGGACTGCTCCCTGGTGAAGTGCAGCCATGTCTGCAACGTGGCAGCACAGAGCTACCCACCCACAGTTCAGGCAGGAAGTGAAGGGGATGGTTTACAATGAATGAGCCAAGACCTACTAAACCTAAAATGTGCCACCAGCATTGCAGTCATGGAAGGAAGAAGAAAAAAAAAATGTTTCAAATTAGAAGCCTGTAAGTGTTCTCTCTTCTATTTTCTCATCATTGTGACTAAAACCACAGAGAACCAAATGCAACGGGAAGACAATGCAGAGACATCTTTGGAGATGCGTTAAGAGTCTTGCTAATTGCCTGGACTCTGTCTCAGAAACAACAGCATCCTGAGGGTCATGCTCTGATTTGGACACAACCACAGACTGCAGAATGCCTTCCTCTCTGGCAACGCATGCAGCTATCACCCACCAGAGAAACGATTTATCTTCTGTTTTATTAGGCTGGATTTATTTCACCCAGAGCTAGGAACAGCTCTTCAAAATAATCTCCAGGCCTGTTTCTCAAGATCTCCATAGGGAATCCTCAGAGAGGAGCACAGATTCTCAGAAGCATCCCCACCACGGCTTCAGGCTGTGAGAGACATGCTTGGATTTGCTATTTTAGCCCCTAGTGCCAATCCCCAGACTGCAGCCCAGCACGTCCCCAGCAGACCCAGAGCCTCCTGATGAACCAGCTGTTGTGAGAGCAGCCCCAGCTCTGCAGTGAGACACCCCTGCCACCTCTGGATGAAGCCATGGGTACCCACCTGGTCATTTGCTGGATGCACTGAGCTCGGTAGTTCTCATAGTGGACATCGCAAGTGACGTCCTTCAGGTCATGCATGTGTGTCCGGATCAGCATGTTCCGCAGCTTCACAAAGTCGCAGTGTGCCTGGTTTTCCACTGCAGAAGCAACAACAGGAGAGTGCTTGGATGTCACACCTCAGCAGCCCTTTCCAGGGAGACCCTTCTCAGCGCCCAGCACTCAGGCTGGGCTAAAACTCCGCCCAGGGCTCGTTCCTTATCCTCCAGCCCTGCCTCCGGCCTCAGTGATGCTCTAGCTTCTCAATGCTGAGGCCAGGCTGCTCAAGTCACTGTGTTCCCAGGACTTGTTCTGGGCAAGAGTATTAATTAAGCAGAATTAAACAGAAAAGCCCTGAAGGAGGATGCTGCTCCCAGGTACATGGGATGTCATTGTTACAACCACAATGAGCACAGCCAGTGCTGGTGGCAAACTGCTCATCTCCTCAGACTTTTGGACTGACTGAAAGGCCCCTGTAGGCTCCAGGCAGCACTGCAGGACTCCACAGGGCAGTGCTGTGTCCAGTAGCTGTGCACCTGCCATGGTGATCTCCATTTACCTCTCCGCAGGGCTGGGGGAAGCCGCTGTGTCAGGCCCAGGTTCTCAGGAAGTTGATCCCCCTGCCAAATGTCAGCACTCCTACAGGCACAGCCCCCTCTGGAGCCACTGAGAGAGCAGAGCCAGCGGCTGGGCAGCCAAGCAGTGGGCACCACCCCACGAGGGCACACACAAGCTTTTGGGATCTAAAGCTGCAAGAGCTCAAAGCAATGCACCAGCACGGGGGAGTCAGCAACAGCAGCAAAAGCCATTCCAGGGTTATTCTGCCTGTGGGCCTTACGGAATCCCTTTAGAAAGGAAGAAAGTTAGAGACAGACATACTGTGCACAAGCACAGCCTCCAGACCAGCAACTCCAGCACACACAGGACCAGCAGCAAAGGATGGACTTCAGGAAGGTTTATGATCAGTTTGACTGAGAGCAGTGGCTTCTCCCCAGAAACTAAACTGGCAATGCCCAGTCACCCTCTTTGATAAGAAGCCCTATCCTACTGCATTAAAGCCCAGATATTCTCCCATTCACACTGCAGGCTCTCTTCTTCAGTCTGTCATAGCTTCAGAGACAGGGCAACTGCTGCACCCCCAGTAACAGACCTCCTGAGCCAGTCCCAGTGCCTCTGTCTCTACCATGCCTTGTCCTGTGCCATGTGCCAAAGGTTTCATAGTCAGGCACTGCTGTGTAGAGATAAGCTCTCCCTTGCCATCCATTACAAGTGCCTACCTGTCCTTCCCCCATCCCTGCCTGCCCCTCTCCCAGGCACCACATGCTTACCTTCCACAATGCCCCAAGGGTACAGTCGTCCACGCACACGTTGGCCTTTCGCCTCCACCACAGTGTTACTGCCAATGACGGCAAAGGGAGCACTCTCCTGGAATGAGAGGCACTGCTGAGCCCAGCTCAGCCCAGGGCTGCCTGCAGATCCCTCCTCCAAGGGTTTAAACTCAGGAGTAAGGAGGCAGGTGCTGGAAAGGCCTATCCCTACAGGGACATCCACACGTGCCACAGTACAGGACACCACAACCCAGCTGCAGAGGAAAGCCTACGGCACTGGGATCTCCCAGCCTGACCTCTTCTCAGCTGTCCTGAGGGAAGCTGTGTCTCTGACAGTGTCTGCATCCCTTCTTTCCTCTACAAGGAAGCCAGGGTAGAGAGGCTGGGACACCAAGCAAATGGGACAATGTAGGCCAAGAGCTTGTCCAGGCAGGGATGTATAGGCTTGCTCCTCTGCTCGGAAGAAAGCCAAAGCCCATTGCACCTCTTGGACAGAAGAAACAAGGCCAGAGTGCATGCACCCACAGGGCTGGCTCAGCATGGGAGAGGTTCAGGCCTGGGCTGCTGGGGCCTCCAGACAGGTCTATGTGACCATGTTGTTTCCCCCCATGTCACAGTGATGCCTCTACTCACAAATCACTCCTCCTTTCTCAAGGAATCACTCAGAAATAGGTGTGCGCAAATACTGTATAACACAGCCTTCATCTTAAACATAGGCTGAGGTAGACTGAGGAAAGACTAACACTCTCTGGTGGGAGAGCAGAACTGCCATGTCTTCATGCCACTCCTGACTTCCTGGCAAGGACATCAGCACGTGTGAGGTGGTTATCTGCCATGGGAGCCAATGTAGGCTGTCCCTTGGGTATCGGTAGCACAGCGCTTTGGCACAAGAGGCAGCTCTTGCTCCTTCTGGAGCAACCTACGTACCCATGAGCCTGACTTCCCAGACCCCACTCCAAGTTCCTTACCTTCAGCTCTCTGTCTTGCTGTTTGAACTCCTCATCTTCATCAGAGTCACACTCGGGAAACTGGTACACTTTAATGCCAAATTTGTCAATCTCTTCCCGGATCTGTGTCCGTGCAAGACAAAACCAAAAGGACACAACAGTGAGCAAGACAGAAATGCTGAGTTTATTCCCTGTTTGTGCTGCTGTGGTTTTGCTATAGCCTACAGATGGTGACAGGATTTGATGTTTCTACAGAGCTGGTCTATCTGAAGACATCACTTCCCTTCTCACAGGAAAGCACTATTGCAATCAGATTCACAGGTACTATGTGTGTATATACATATGCACACACACACTATACATATATATGTATACATATATACATAAATACATGTATATATATGCATCTATGTCCCCTCCCTCCTCATCCCAACCACCACATTAGGTATAATTCTGTAGAGAAAGGGCACCTCACCCTCTCTTTTAGCTTTCGGATCTCAGAGGGGATCAGGCAGTCAGCTTTGGCAATCAGGGGAACAATGTTGACCTTCTCATGCAGAGCCTTCATGAACTCAACATCCACAGGCCTCAGTCTTCAGCAGAGATGAGGAGGGACACTATTAGCAAGGACACAACGAGCAGCTTGCCTTCCAGCCTCTCCCACCCATCCAGCATGAAGGGAAAAGGACAGCACTGTCATAAGAGCCTGCAGCACCACAGGGATAGCCCTCAGCTAGAGCTGCATCCCCAGGAAAGCTGTCTCAGATTTTAGCCACTGAATGTCTCACAGACACAGGCCAGGTATTTGCTCTGTTCCAAGCTAAATGCTGCCCAAGCCACAGCCTAGAGCCTCCTTCCTGCTGCCCTGTGCTGCAGGCAGCCAATACGGCCCCTCCAGCCACTCCAGGCTGGCACATGAGCCAGCAAGGGGCTGGGTCTGAAGGCAGCTTAAAATTCCCTTTCCTACCCACCAGTCAGGCACAGCGAGATAGAAGATACATCTGTGTGCCATTATTTCTCCTGGTTTCCAAAGCAGTCTGTAAGGCCTGGTGGAGATCTGCTCTGCCTGATCACAGGCAGCCTGTCATGCCAGCAACAGGGAGGGAAGTGGCGTGATGCTCAGCTGAGTGAGAGCATCCAGACAGCTCTTCTGTACCAAGAGCCCTACCAACATACAAGCTGCTACAGGGCAACCCTAGGGCACAAAGGTCTTCCCTCTGGGCTGAGTTACACCCTGGCCCTGGAGAGGGGGCTCTCACCCGTGGCCAAAGGGCGAGATGAAGTAGAGGCAGCAATGCACTCGGTTGTCCTGGATGTTCTTGCGGTTCAGGCCACTCTCATCACGGAAATACTGCTCGAACTGCTGGTCAATGTAGTCAGTGATGGGCTTCCAGCTGGGATGGCCAATTCAATTAAAACAAAATCATGTGTTTAACAGGACAGTGTCTCCTAGGCACTACAAGGCAGCATCATCTCCTTTCTGCTGCCACACCCCCCTTCCTGTGAAGCACCCACAGAAAACAGATGTGGCCAAGGACTAGGAGGAAGGCAGCAGTGGCCTGCTCACCACTCAGTGTTGTTAACAGCATCTCCAAAGCCTGGCGTGTCCACTATGGTCAGCTTCAGCTTGACACCCTTCTCCTCTATGTCCACTGTGTGCTTGATGATCTCCACCGTTTGGTTGATTCTCTCTTTGAACACGAATATGTGAGTTAAAGCCAGGCTGGGGATCCCCACTCACACCCACAACAATCCAGCTCCTTCCTTATCACTGAGCACAGAGTAACATGGGTTTCACCCTGATCATCCTCTAGGGAGCCTCAAGAGAGTGGTACCATGGGAGGACAGCAGCAGGCAGACAGACTGCGAAGATACACACAGCTCTGAAATGCTTGTAGCCCAGCTGTTCTGGACACCTTGTCCAGTCACTTGGGAAGGAGAATCCCTCCAGCACCCAAGAACAGAAGACAAATCTCAACATCTCAACCCAAAGGGCTAATGCTGCTCTGCAGCCTCATCTTCTCTGTACAGGACAGAAGAGCCCTAGAGCCAAACTCCTTTTGCTCAAATACCAGTGCCCCTGTAGCCAGTAAAGGAGAGCAGGGCAGCAACAAACAACAGGGCTGAAATCCAGCCAACCCTGTAGCTGCTACAGGAACCAAAGTACTATTCCTTAGGACAGTCTAGATCTCTAGGCACAAGAACATTCACCCCATTTGTCCCAAACTTACCCTCTGCATTGAGGAGCTTTCTGTCTTTGTAGAGGTCTGTCAGGAACAGGCTATTCACCAGCGTGGATTTGCCCAGACCCGACTCTCCTGATTGACAGAATGCAAAGGGGAGGAAGGAGAAGCAAGCGACATGACCCACTAATTGACTTACAAATCAAACTCTGAACAAGGCTTTGAATCCTGAGCCTGAGGAAGTGAGAGATGAGCTGTCACAAGCTGTTTATCAGCATTCAATTTTTCAAGCAGTGGGAGGACTTCTGCTGCAAGATGTCTCAATCCTTGTACAAACGTCATCTCTCAGCTCCTCCATCCTCCCCCCCTCCTTTCCTTTCCCTTGGACCCTGGCTGACTCTGCCTTCACCACCCAGACAAGCCACTCTGTGGGAGGAGAAGCTTGCTCGAGCGGGTCAGGAGGGCCCATTCCTCCTGGGGGAACTGCAACAAAGGCTGGGCAAGGTCTGAGACAAGGACCAGAACAGAAGTAGGGGAGGATGCAGGTGCTAAGGGAGTACCTAAGGGAAGTGAGGAGAGCCGGTCACCCCCATGCATCCACCATGTGGCTCAGCCATGTCTATGCACAGTCTTACCTGCGACCATCAGGGTGAAGTCAAAACCTTTCTTCACAGATTTCCGGTGGACCTGGTTTGGCAGAGTGGCAAAGCCCACGTACTGCTTCTCATGGTCCTGCGGGGCAGAGGTGGATGGGAGCAGGTCAGGGTGTGCCACCGCTCCTGCTCGAGTCTCACACAGCAACAGGGAGCTGGACTCAAAAAAGCTCCTGAGGCAGAGCCAAGGGCTGCAGGAGAGGATGGTCCCTGCCCTGGCAGCGGTGCAGGGCAGGGCATGCACCTCCTCTATGCTCAGGGACTTCTGCCCTTCCTACAGATAGATGCGGAGGATCACCTTCTCCCAGCCACAGTCATGCTTGGCTGCTCTCACTTCCAAGACAGCAGTTCACAGCAGCCTCTCAGCACAGAGCACACAAGAGAAAAGGCACATCCCACCATTCCAACCAGAGAACACATCTGGGGCTGCTGCTGACACACAGCCTTCCTAACTCTGCTTCTGCACAGTCACAGGCTCCCTTCACAGCAGGGTCACCAAGTGTCACTGCTCCCCAGGTCGTTCAGAGTCATTTTTATATCTCTCCCTCCAGAGGTGCGTGCAGTACATGATGGAGAGCTCTCTGTAATTAGCACCTCAGAGCTTGTGGTGCCTTGAGCCGTGTCAGGAGGCATGGCGGCTTGGCTTCGGCTTGACCTGAAAGGGGATTATTTCTTGCTGTGTCACAGCCCCTCCTGGCTGAGTAAGAGGAAATCCTGAATAATCTCTAGTGTTATTTCTGAAGAGAAGGAGCATGGGAAGTGGGAAGATGAAGACCTACTGATAACACAGGTGAGATGCTTTTGTTGAGGGTATTACAAATAGTATTACTGGAACAGTACCTACTGCTTAACCACCCTCCAAAACACAGCCCCCTGTCACTAAGCACTCTTATACCATAAAAGCCACAGCCACCTCACAAGCATGGCACACACTATGAACAAGCACGCAATGTGCACACAAGGAGTGACACAACCAGAGGTGTGTTTCACAAGCACATGGCATACATCCCACAGCCAGGAGCACACACAGCCTGGGCTGTGACCTAGGGTACATATGTTCTAGGCTCATGCAGGGTACATCCTGGAAGACGAACACGGCTCATCTGTGCATTCATAGACCTGCTCCAGATACTGCCCTCAGCTTGTGCTCAGCACACAGCCTGCTGCTCACAGCTCAGATGGATGTAGGAAGCCATGGGCGCATCCGCACATCCATCCATCCACCTGAGCACCCCTGGTCCTGCTCTTTCACAGCCCACACTGAACCCGCAGTGCACTCCCTCCCCAGGCCCTGTTGCAGAGAGAAGCGCACACCTACCCTGGCAAACACTTCCCTTCCAGTGTACTTTCCAAACTAGACCCAAGGGGAAGCAGCAGTTCACAAATGCATGAGCTTGGGACATCACAGACCACTTTTCAGTGACACTGAAAATAAACATACCCCAGGGGTTCACACTACAGGCGAATCCACGGAGCCAGGAACCCCTCAAAACCAGCCTCAGCCACCACCTGGCCATGGATACCTTCAAGCACACAGCTGTCCATCCCACAGCTCTCCGGCACTGGTTCTCCAGGCACAGCAGGGAAGACCTCTGTTTCTCTGTTTTTCTCCATTCCTGGGGCACACTCTCAAAGAACCACAAACCAGTGTGTCAAGCTTGAGGCACCTATTTCCATACTGCATGTGAGCAATGCAGCTCCTGAGCAGCCCTCTACAGCCTCTGGCTGCATGGCCACACGTGTGAGCATCCTTGCGCATCCTCAGCCATGCAAAGTCCCAGTGGGACATTCAGCAGGGAGGACAGTCTCCTTCCAATTTATGGCTGCTCTGGATCTGCTCACTCAGGACAGGCATGGCTGATGGTCATCATGGCCCAAGGACTGACAACCTAAAGCAGCGGTGCAGTGAGCAGTGGTGAGACCCCAAGGTGAAAGTGATGGCAGCTCTGATGAGCTGCATGCAGCAAAGCAACACCTGCCTGAGGGACACTGTGAATTGCCACCCAAAAGGCTCAGTAAAGGGTAAACACGAGGTGAGAAATGTGATAACGGCAGGATCAAGAAGACAAGAGAAAGAGATTGCTTCGGGCCCAGTGAAGCACATCCATGGACAAGGCCAACTTGTACATGTAATAGCCTGTGCCTCACAGTGCAAGGACCAGTGCTGCCCAGCGAGTGACAGATAAGCAACATCCTTCCCTTTGTGCTTCTCATACAGCCAAGCTTTAGGCAGAGCAGGAAGTGACCTGCCACATTCTATACCAGGTTCCTGAAAGGCAATGATCACCTGCTGTATCCAGTGACTTGACACAGGGAACAGTACTAATAATATGCTATATTAACCTGTAACTGGGGTTTGGGGTGTGTTTCTCTTACTTTCTTTGTTTTCTAACCTGGATGACTAAGGGCTGACAATGGAGATACTGGGGAACTGAGCTCTGGTGCAACTCCACTTACTTCAGCCAAGTGTAACTGGCTGAACCTGATCTCTCGTTTCTGTTCAGCCCAACCAAGAAAGCATGGATTTACTGTACCTCTGGTTACCTCCCCATAGCTTGGTGGAATCACATTTGAAATGAACAAATCCCGGCTGGTGCAGGACCCAGCCCTCTACCCATGACTCATGCGATCACTTCCCTTCCCAGCAAGGAAGGTCAGTGCTGGGCACAAGAAGAGCTTCTCACAGTGGAGGCACCAGAGCCACAAGGGTAAAGCCCTGTCCCCAGCCATGGACATGCTGCAGAGCCCTGCTGTGAGGGTTGCTGAAGGAGGCAGGAGGATTTGGGGGTTGTGAAAGCTAAAGTACGCTAAAATACATTAACTAAACGATGAGAGACTTGTACTGAGGGAGGTCCTGGAGATACCACAGCCCCCTCCTCATGCTCCCAACGAGCCAGCTCCCGTCAAACTGACACAGGCTTGGACAGCCGGTCTCTGCACTGTGCTTCTCCTGCCAGCCCCAGCTGTCAGCCAAGCCAGCAGCCCTGGCACAAGGAGCCCCTCTCCCCACTGCCTCCTCCACGTAAGGTCTTTGTTCCCACTGGTGTGCTGCTCCTGTGCCCCTGGGAACGTGTCCCACGCACCACAGCGGTGCCTAGCAAGAGATGCGGCTGACCTTTGGGGAGCCCTGTCACAAACCAAAGCACCCCAGGCCAAGCAAAACACATCTGCACCCTCCCTTGGCACACGCTTGTTAGTCCACTGGACACCACAGCAACACACCATGTCCTCACATCCTTTGTTACCCAGCTGAGATGGACAAGGCTCCCTGGCAGGCAGTGCTCTCTCTAGGAATCCAAGCCAAGGAACAAAGCACTGGTGGGTTCACATCCTTTTCCTGTTGAGGGTAGAAATATTTGGGATCTGTTGCACAGAGAAGAAGCCACCCCTGGTACTGAGGAGTCCACAGGGCTGTCTGTACCTCCAAGGCAGGGTACACAGCACAGCCTCCATTGCTCCTGTCCTTCCCAACTCCCTCCTCAGCTCTCTCACAAATGTGTTGTTTAAACCAATCCAGATCCTGTGTGACTCCATCATTCAGCCTGCGGATAAATGGGGCCTTGATGGGTATATTCAAAAGGCCTAAAATTAAACACCATGGGACCACAGATAATTTGAAGAACAAGGCCCTTCCCCAGGTCTGGAGCAAACCCCAGGAATGATGGAGCTTGTGCTGGGATCCTTCGTGGGGAAGGCCCCTCAAGTGTCACAGCCTCCAGCACAAGCTGTCCAGCTCCCTCCGAGCCGGCCCTTCCTCCAGCTGCTCCTCTCTGGCCAGGCACAGCCGCCACATCCGCATCAGCACGAACCAGCCCAGCCCAGCCCCAAAGAAGAGGCAGACCCTCCACTTCCTCTCGCTGCCAGAAAGCTGCTTAAATTCACAACACAGTCCATGGGGCACGTCTGGCGCCCATCTGCTACCTCGGGCCCTGGCTGAGCGCAGGAGTATCAGCAAAGCCACTCACCCACCAGCATAGGAAACCAGCTAGCAAAGCACAACACGAGAACGCAAACCAGCCTGTGTCTGGGCACACACACAGCATTAACTCCTGCCCTGACCCCCCCGTCCCCCAGCACACAGACAAGGAATCACGGCATCGGATAATATGACACAGAACTATGTCGCACATCTCCCAGCTGTCCAACACCCCCTCTGCCCCGCTCCCGCAGGGGCTGCTCCCCTCCTTTCTGTCCCCGCCACCTCTCCCTTACCAGCGTCTTTCTGCTCCTCTGCTCCTCAGAGGTCTCATCTTGTGCTGCACACATCTTTTCGGGCACCATCCTCCCCCCCCCTCCTGTCCCTGCTGCTCCCTGGCTCGCACAGTGCTATAAATACATCCCTGTACCTTCAGCTTGGCTGGGTGGCTTCGCTGTGCCTGCGTCCGGGGAGAAAGCAGCCGCTCCACTAACCGCTCCTGAATAATGATCGCATCCATAACCGCGGCCGGCAGGACGGACAGCCACCGGCAGCCAAGGCAAAAAACCCCAACCCATGTGTTCCCTCCCAACCTTCCCTATATCCATGCGGCAGCCCCCCCCCCGCCTGCGCGTGCACACACACGCCGGGCTGGCTCAGCGAGGCCGGGAGCAGAGGGGAGCCGAGGAGAAGCCCGGAGAGGAGAGCGGACTCCCACGGCAGCTGCCCGGGATTTCCTGCCTCCACCTGCGCTGCGGGAGGAGCCTGCCAGCAAGGACAGGACAGGACAAAAGCCACCGGCCGCAGGCCGGAGCCAATGCCTCTCGCTCTGACAGTGCGCCGAGGAGAGGTCCTGCACGTACCGGATGCTGTCGCAGCCATGAGCCCGACTCCTTTTGTCAGATGGGCTGATGCAGCTGGAGGAGGTGTTGGGTATCCTGACACAGGACAAAGGTTTGCTGCAAGGAAACATGCTCTCAGCACAAACATGCTGCTTTCGGCTCAGTGGAAGGGTCTGAAGGGTCCAGAAAGCTCCCAAAAAGCAGAGTCCACAATGAGGCCCCAGATCTCAGTGCTGGTTGACATGGATCTGCCTCCACATGGCGCTGGGCCATCTGTTGTCTAGTCCAGGCTCTAGTGCAGCCTCATCTCTAAATCCAATTGGAGTAGCAGGTGATGTGTTTTGAATCTTAGAGCAACCATTTAAGCTTTGAAGACATTTCAAAATAACTATCTGTGTATTTGTTAAGCATAAGAACGGAGCCCAGCAACAACCCAGCATGCACAGAAGAGTCATTCAAATCACAAGTCTGGGTTCTGAACCTACACGTAAGACCTGCTTTACAGCTCTTCTATGCAGCCACAGACTGAACAGGAATTTATCTGGAACAGACAACAGCTGATTACTTCATATTACCATATGATTCCAGGAACCAGGGGGTTACTATCAGAGCACCTATAATAAAGCCACATTAAGATGACAACACTGGTGGTGCTGGAGGAACCTGCCACTTGCCACACGGGCTCCTGTGCAGCTTTCTGCTCACAGATGAGGAGGGATGCAGACTGCAGCCGCGCTTCTGCCTCACTTCCCAGAGCTCCCACTGCTTCTCTGGGAAGCTCAGGTCTCCAGCAGTGGCTCTGCAGAGAAGCTGACCAGCAGGGCCTGTGCTTGTCACCCCTGGGCCACAACCAAGTACCCCAAGCATGGCTAACACCAGGTTCTGCTATAAGGTACCAAGTTACTGCAAGGTCTCCAATGGCCTGAAGTCTGAGGGGAGCTGTAAGAGTGGAAAAGGCTGAGAAAGACACCACATGCTGGAAAAAACCCCAAAGAAAAGCAAAGGAAAAAGAAGAAAAGTGTTTTACCAGTGCCGCAAGTTGAAGGAAGGAGACCTCAGAAGTTGCAGGCATAAGGTCCAAAAGACCTTAAAAGTAAATGTAGGAGAACTGGGAAGCACTCCCAGAGCAGGAAAGCTCCTGCCATACAGCAGCTGTCACATCGCATGCAAGCAGCCTTTTTCCAAACCACACTGCTCTGCCAGCAGCATCCTTTAAATTACACCCATTGGGTTTTGTTCCCAACTGTTTCTGCATGTGACAGCCAAACAGCAGGCCTGGGCTGACAGCCAGGTGGCAGGGATCGCCACCTCCCAGAGCATGCCCATGTTTGTCAGCTTTGCCCCTGCTTCGCAGCACTGATCTATTCCTCAGAGAGCCAATAATCCTACATCAGTCTCCCAGCCCAGTGGCAAGCCAGACCATGCTCATGACATTGTTTTACCTCTTCCTAGGTGCAAAATACCTAAATCCTTGCTTTCCTGACTGGAGGACTGCACCACTGGGGCCTGCAGCTTGTGCATGACTGCAGTGGGCAGGAAGAGCAATGGCTTGTGGCACACCAAAGATGCATCCAAACTTGAGGTAACACAGAGGTTTCACCAGACCTTCCATGCCACAAACCACAATGGCTGCAAGCAAACTGCCCTCTCCAACCCCCACGGATCCACATGGCTTGGTAAACCCCTGTCTGAGTACCACAGGCCACATTGCCACCAACCACAAGCATCTTCCAAGGGCACATGAAGACATGTTGTGACCTCACGAGCCCACTGCACAGAATCAGAGCATTCTTCTGAGCTGGGATCACAAATGAAGTCAACAACAATTTGGTTGTGACAAAACCGCAGTGTGGATTAATGCCACAGGAGCCATGCTGACAGTGCAGAGAGAACAAGGAGCTACTCTCAGACTCAGGCTCCTCTGCCTCTCCCAACGATGCTCATCTTGGCTCTCCTCCTACCTAGAATCCCCCAACCAGAAATGATGGGCCAAGGAGGGGACAGATGTGCCCCTCAGACATGCTGCACGGCACTCCCAGGGCTGTTGGCTCAGGTTGGTGTGCGTGTGAACGCCCAAGAGACAACCAAGCCAATCTTATTTTGGTCCTATCCTTTCTAACTGCCCCCCACAATTTCCATGCAGCCCCTGGAAAGGCCCAGTGTAAACCCTCCAACAAGAAATCTCATGTATGATATGCTTACGGAAGGAAAAGTAGCACACAGGACATCTCGTGTTGTGCAGCACAGCTCAGCAGGGAAATGCAGATCTTTGCCCTCTCAGGATCTAGAGCAGATCTAAAGGGTTTTCTTTCTTTGGCCTGTGTGCCACGTGCACCCCCAACCTCATCTCCAGGCAGCTGTCAGCAGCTCAGGGGTTAAGCTGGCAGCAGAATCCAAGTTTCTGATTGTCAGAGCCTGGCCCCAACCTGCCCAGCACTCAGCAAGGGAAATTCAGGCCTTTGGGTACACCAAACCCATCCCACCTCATGGAGCAGCTCTTCTTTGTCAAACTGTGACAGCAGAAGAGAAAGATAAGAAAATAATCAATGAGCACTGTCTGGGTCCTCCATAGTGCTGCCATGCTGAGCACTGGCTCACTAACAATCACGCCAGGGCAGAGCTAAGCCATGCACCCACCCTTCCGCAACATCCCCCTCCTTTAGCTCCTTGAAGCCATCTGGAACAAGCACAGCCACAGGGCTGCTCAGGGCAGGGGCTGCAGCACGTGTAGGTAGAGCTGTGGCTGTGCACTAGCAGCAACAGAGCAATGCCCTACTTTTCCCTTTATTAGAGGGGATTTCTAGCCTGCAGTATTGAAGATGGCTCTAAGAAGAGAAGAGAAAACACATTAATTGTGGGTTTAGATGTAAACTCACAGAAGGCAAAATTGACCCCTGGGCAGCTGGCTGGAGTGTCAAAACGCTTCCTGAAAGCAGCACATCAGCCTTGTGAGGACAGGGGGGACAAACCCCCATGCTCACTCCACACGCCAGCCCAGGGAACAAAGAACACGCAGCTGTACTTCAGCAGCAGCGCTAATTGAAGGCAGACAGAGGGCTGTGCTATTGCACAGTCATTGGAGCTGGAAGCAATACACCCAGTTAAGAAAAAACACCCAGTGCTCAGGACCTGGCAGCAGGGATGGGCAGACATCAGCCATAGGGAGCTCAGCACGGTGGGGAGAGGTGGCTGCTAACTTGACAAGAGAGGAGCAAAACCAACACAAGGATGAGCAGAGAGAGACCAGCACAGATCAGAGATGGGGGCAGGGAGAGGAAATTCTGTCCTTGGCTAAAATTACAACACCCTGGCCAGGCTCTAGCCACAACAACCACAGCCCTGCACACCTTCCTCCCCACACCTCTCTGCTCTCATCAAAGGGGCTTTCACGTCAGCACCTTCCACACTCACCCTTTTCGCACGCTCTTAGCCAAGATGCTCAGCCGCCTGGGATGCCCAGAGGGATACAGACTGTCACCACACTGATGCAGCTGAGACATCCATCAGACAGGGGCACAGACACATCTTTTGACCTCAGAAATAAGCTGCCAATACTGATGGTGATGTGAGCTCACTGTAAGCCCAAGCCACTTGGCTCTTCCATTCTACTGCTATAAGCAGCAACACGAATGGAAACTAGATCCAGATCCAGGTGTGAAAAGCTCTCCCCCCACATCAACCAGAGTATCCAGAGGAAGGGGACTGAGAAGAAACAGCACAGTGGAGGGAGACAGAGCCCCAGCCAGCTCAGAGGAGAGGTCACTCACCTGCAGGGGAGCTGTTTTCTGGCAGAGATGCCATGTCCTAAAGGTGAGTGCTCAGGCTCCATCCCTGGTGAAAAACCAGGAGTGTATCAAGGAAGGAAAGTCTTTGGCCTGATCCATGCACTCTTGAGCAGCACAGAGCCAGGAAATAGGGTCCCATCAGGGATGCACCCAGCCAGCCTGGCCTGCACAGACAACTGGTGAAGCTCTGTGCATCTACGGCTCAGCAGGGTCAGCACTGTCACATCACAACAGCATTTATGGTCTTTTCCTCTGAAGCATACAAAGCTATTTTCAGAATTCCCTATTGAAGGGATATTTGGTTCCTGTTTGTTTTCTACCAGGATGAGGAAGTTACTCAAGTCAGATGGGAGCAGCAGCAGACAGTAAATACATCCCCAGCTTGGATCACGGCAATGGAGGCTGAGGAGCTGCAGGTGCCTTCCTTGCAGGTCCACAGCCAGGACCCTCTATGGCTCAGTTCCCACCTTCTCTTCCTGCTGCTTCCTCTCCCATTCCATGGAAAGTCAGTGCTGACTTCAGACAGGAATCTCACGGGTATCACAAGGTTTGGACTTTGCTGCTTCATCACCAGTAAAGCTGCACACTTACCCTGAGGATCCTGCTGAGCTGACCCAAGGGAAAATGCCCTGCTGATCTGAACTCTGATGATTAATTTAACCTTGAACTTACAAGCAAGGCTCTCTATAAGTGGATATGGGGAGCATCAGTGCCCTAAGACTTTAACCAGGCTTCATCCTTTGATGCTCAGATAAAAGCAAGATACCAGAGCATAAACACAGAAATCCCAAGGCACTGAATTAATCTCCTGTATGCGCAGTGCCACAAAACACAATCAGCAACTAGATATCCTGGTTTTGCTGTTACCTACCCCACAGGTCAAGCCTTAATTTCCGCTCTAGGATCGCTGCTGCTTTTGTCACATAATCCCTCCAGAAACCCAGCCAATTCCATTTTAAAGGTATTTGTGCTCCCTGCTTCCACCTGAAGTACCTCATGCTTCCCTCAAGCACTGAGCGACTCACGCGATGCTCTGAAAAAGGACCAACGACCAAAAATTGCCCCTCGCTGTTTTAAACTCCCGCTGGAGCACGTTCTCAGCTCTTGTCGCACCCTGCTCCTCCGCACAGCACTGAGGACCACCTGCAGAATGAAACCACGCGGGCAGGCATGGGAGCCTGGAGCTGCCGCACGACGCGCCGGGCTGCCCAGCGCAGCGCAGCGCAGGAGGAGCCGCTCCCAGCCGGAGCCTCCGTCCTGCGGTACCGACTCGTTCCACGCGAGGGAGAAGCTGCCCGCAGAAGAGCGGGAGCAGGGAGAGGCAGCCCCCGGGAGAGGCAGCTCCCGCGGCCGCCTCCCCGAGCAGCGGCAGACAGATCAATTCGCAGATCGAACTGCAACCCGCGTTGCTTCTGCCTCACACAGGGGCACAGGCACTGGCACCTCCAACTGCAAACGCGTTCGAAACCATAGCAAAGGACAGAGGTTTCCAAATTTAGCCTGTTCAGACAGCAGGAGAAGCCAGGCGGTCCAGGAAGGTCTGCACTGCTCATCATTCCTTCTGCTTCATCCTCCTGCTTTGCAGCACAAATCAGGCTTAAAGAGATTCGCTGCCTCTCATCTCAAAGCCACAGCTGGGAAAACCAGAGAGGCAGGGCAGAGCCGGCCCGTCTCGAGAAGCCAGGAACAGGAATGATTGGGATACAAACAGGCACATATTGCTCCATGGCATGGAACCTGGCTGGACTGGGAGCCATTTGGTGGGACAAGGTGGAAAATAATGGTGAAATGGAAAAGCACTGCTTCTCCAGCTCTCAGGTTCTCCATCCAAATGACAAGAGCAGCAGCAGTTTTGGAAGCTCCTGATACACATTAGCATACATGAACAAAAAGAGGTTGGGGACAAGATCCTACAGAAGGTAAGATCTTACAGAAGGTCCACTTTAAGGTAGTGGTCCCAATCCTGCGATCCTTACTCACCGAGTAGTCCCTTTGAAATAGAGACGACTGCTCATGTGAGTAAGGGATGCAGGATCAGGCCTGTCTACCACAGAGGATGAATCCTGAACTGGAGAGGACATCATTGCCTCCAAGCATCGTGACATTCACACCTGGTCCAAGGGTACTGCTGGGAGACAGTCCAGGCTGGAGCACCACACCTGCAAACAGCTCATCAGGCACAGATCGTAGGTAGCAAGGCAGTGGACAAATAAGCCTGGACAAGGGATCCTCCACCCAAACAGGGATGCTCTTGGTTCATCCTCAGCATGACCATCTCACAGACACTCCCAGCTCTTCGAGGAGGTTTTTCTTGACCCTGCTCTGCTTCCAGCAGGCTCCTGAAAACAATACTGGGAGAAGGAAAGCCAACAGCCTTGGGCCAGCTCCCAGTCTCTGTCTGGGCCTCCCAGCTACAATTAACATAACTTTAGGAGTAGCAGATGCCCACAAGAGAGGAGAATAAGCCCACTCTTAGCTCACCAGATCATTTTTAATTCCATTAGTTAAGGGGAAAAAGGCAGCTCTCTAAAGCAGCCTTCGGCCCTGGGAGGCACCCAAGGAGTGGAAAGGCAGTCTGTGTGAAGAATAAGCTCTGAAGACTGCACCCTTCAAGGCCAGATTGCTGCTTCCCATGACAAGGAGGTAGAGGCACCTCCTCCTTTCCAGGGGGTGTCCTGCAGGTCTCCATCCAGCACTCAGACCCCCAGGGCTCCAGTCTCTTACTCTCCCTCCCTGCTCTCAGCTGCCCTGGCACTGACACTGCAGTCGCACTGCAGTCCCACAAAGCACAGTCCTTGTGCACACTCATTGAGACGACACACGTGCACAGGGACTTCCACCCTCCTTCCCTTACCCTTGGGCTTGCACCACCGTCCCACCTGAGAGCAGCCTGCTGAGGGTGCCAAGCATTTATCCTCTGCCCTTTGCACCTGCACAGCTCTGCCCATGCTCCGCCAAGACAGGACACAACCGTACCCAGCTGCAACGTGCTGCCCCTTGGAGCCCAGCGCAGGGCAGATTCCCTGGTAAACACAGCTATCCAGCCTCACCGGGCTCCCTATGATGAGCACTCAACCATCTGCTATCCCAAAGGAGACCCCTGGGAGCCCATTTCCCAACCCTGCCATGCAACCAGATCCGTGTAAGCCTCCCTGCCCACGTCAGTCTGCCCAGGGCTGGGCCCTGCATCAGGACTAGCGTCTGTCTTTGCAGATGGATAATTAAATTCCCTTTCCATTTCCTTTTTCCTCCTGATGGTTTCTCTGGCTGGCAGTTCTCCCGCAGCCCTGCACAATCCAGCAACATTAGTCAGGGAAATTCTGCTCCCCTCCCCTCCCCTGGATGTTGCTCTTGGTTCAATATAAACAGCAGAGTGAACTGCGCAACAGTTGGAGCTGCAGAAGCATTTGCCCTTTTCAGGCTGGCAAACACACCTGCACCTTCTCCCCAAGCAACACAGATGATGTGTGTCATTAAAATGAGTGCTATGTTCCTGGCAATTGGATGCAATTGCTAATGATCAGGAACATGCAATCAGCTGGATTGGGCTTGCAGCACACCTCAATTTATGAGCTGTGGTGCAAAACACTCCTTGAGGGTAGGGCCTAAAAAAGCCTATCAGCAGTGGTGTGAGGTGCTCTCAGAAAAAGACCATAGCACTCTCCTGCAGGACACCTGAAGAAGGGATGGAGCAACGATGAAATTGAGGTAAATCAAAGAGCTGTGTCTCAGAGCTCCCAAAAGGGAAGGAGTGTGTGCCCAGATGAAGTATCCACAAAGATGCTCACTGGGCATACAAGATGTCTGTCCTTCTCCCTGACACTAAGCAGTGTCTTTCTTGGAAGCAGTACTGCTACCTGAAGCCTTCGATGGAGGCAAAAGCATTCCCAGGACCTGCAGAGACACACACACACCATCTCCACCTCACAGAGGACAGCAGAGGAGGAGTTATCCTGCTGGGATTTACAGCTCCCCTACAGATACCCCTCACAAATGTTCAGACTGAGGTTTTCAGAGATGACCTATAAATTCTGTCCTCTTGAACCCTGTAACACTCTGTGTTCTCCCACAGGCAGTGTCCTGAGTGCAGGCAGAGCACTGCAAGTCTCACAGCCCTCCATCAAGACCTCCAGCAGCTCCACATCACTGCCTGGGCTGCGTAGTTTGACTCTCCACATGGCTGTAAAACCCAGACTGCCGCCTGCCCCAAATGGATGGGACTTTGAAAAGGCTTTTGGAAGATTTCATGAGCTTGCTGCTGGCCCCCTCTGCTCCCAGATCCATGTCAGCCCACTGCTGGCTGCCCACCAAGCACTGGATGGAGCATTCATACTGGCTCCTTGCACCCTGCCAGTGCAGACCCCAAGGTTGTGGCTGGGGAGGATGCCATCAGCATGATCAAAAAGGGAATCAAGAGATGCTCTCCAAAGCCTTTCTCTCCCATCTTCCTTCATCAACTTGGTCCAGCAAACACCAAGCCTGGTTATACCTCTGCTGCACAACTCACCACTTCTCTATGCCCTGCAGCATGTCTGGAGATTCACATTTTGTTAAATGCTGTGATGATGGGAGAAAACTTGAAGTCACAGAATATCTAAATCAAATGATGCTGTCAAAAGGAATTTAAACAACGTTTCTTCCAAGCTTAAGATTCATAGTCAGAAACTGCTGAATGGTGCTTCCCCTTATCACAGATGCTGACCAGGAGGGAAAAAATTAGAATAGTCAGCCTGAATTTATAGTGAAACACACCAAAAGACCTTCTTGGTTGGAGAAACATCCGGCTCAGTCTTAACAGAGATTGTGCTAGATACCAGAGAGCTACCCCATGCCCTTCCATAATGTAGTTGTGATATGCAAGGTCTGGAACTCACAGCGAGGAGTGATCATAAATACAGACTATTTACCAAGATTGGTGGACACTGACAGGTCCTAATGGTCCTCTGGTACCCAGATGAACACCCTGAGGCTGCTACAGGCAACGCCACAGCTTGCTGGCCTGGGAGGCTGGCTCTGCAATTGCAGTGCTTTTGCAACAGAGAGGCAGTAACAGGCACCCCAGCACAGAGCCAGCACACCCTGCCAGTGCCACAGCCTTGGGCTGCTTCAGTCCACCCTCAAACTTCATTAGCAGTTTTGCAGCAGTGAGAGATTCCTACTAACCACTGAGATGATGCCATCTGTTTCCACTTACGTGCTGGCTTACAGGAGCAGCTACAGAGCAAAGGACTCCAGAGAAACTTTGCTCTCCTGAGCACACAGGCACTGAGCAGCAGCTGCTGGGACAGACATAGCCTGAATTCACCTTCCCAAAGCAGCCTAGTAGTTCCCTTCTGTGCACACCTGGGAGGCACAGTAGCCCTCCCACTTTGGTTTTGCTATCAAGCTCCATCATACACCCATCCACAGGCCACTTCCCTACAAGCATAGAGAACTTACTCTCAACAGACATCACAAGTTCACTGACTTACTGCTCTGTATGGCACCACAGCAGAGGAGGGGTTGACTAAGCTGTTTCCACATCTCTTGGTCTGTCCTCTACAAAGCCAAAAGGAATTTGCCAGTGATAAGCCATGATCCCAAAATTAACATCTACCAGGCTTTCTTTCCCTCCTTTTTACTTTCTTTCTTCCTAGACCAGGGTCCTGTAGAGATCACACTGTGCAGAGAAATCTTTACCCAGACACCTTTTTCATGTATTCATTTTTATGTACACGCTGCTTGGGGCAGCCATGTACCCACCTGCCCCAAAAAGGGGCAAGATGTATCAGCAATGCCTGCACATCCTAGTCTGCACAAGAGTACAGACACTGGACATCAAAATGGCAGTATGGGAGTGTCCAGGTGGCTTCTGAAAACAGTAGCAGAAGGAAAGGGATAAAGAATGAGGGACACATTGTGCGGGGAGGGCTAAGGAAGTACTGGCCCTGCCTGGCAGCTGAGCTGCAGCAGGACTCTACCACCTTGTTTTACAGGTCATACCTGCCTTGGGAGGGAGAGCAGTCCTCTTGCTCAACAGGAGGTTTCATGGCTTGAAACAGATTGCTTAATCTTTGGCAGTTTGAGTTTGGCAACTACCCTTTTCCTGTGGTTGCTGCTTCCTCTCTGAGCACACACTGTTTTCAGAGCCAGAAGAGACATTATGCTCCCCACAGCCTGCTCCCTGGACCCTGCAAGTCCCCTCAACAATTCCCTTTGGAAGAGCTGGTGCCTATGGTGGATTCACCACCATGGCAGAGTGGCAGAAGATGCACTAAGTTCTTCCTAACAAAATAGTCTTGCTTGGAAAGAGCTGAACTGAGTTCTTCTGTAGAACAGTGCTCTTCAGTGAGAAAGGATGAAATATCAGGACTCACTACAAACAAAATGCAGCAGCACACTGTGATACTGCAGTAGTAACAGCCAGCTGGACAGAACTGCCACAAAAGCAAAAGCCTACAGCATCCTACACAGCTTCACAGAGGGGATTCCCAACATGATCCTACTGTCTCAACCCCATTACCAGCTCCTCAACCTGCCTGTGGCTTTGCTTATCCCACCACCAGCCACAATGCCTGGAGATGGCAGCTCTGTATCATCCATCAGGCACCTCCTGAAGCACAGCCACACTTGGCTCCACACCACCATGGCATCGATGCTGCAACCAGACATGGGAGAGTGGCCAGACCTCAAGTCCATTCTCAAACACCAGAAAAGAGAGCTTTCTCTACAGCTGTAACAAGCACATCTAGTGTAACAGTGCAAGCATAGGAGCTCCCCTCACTCCTCCAGTTCGCCTTTGCTTTGCTGTTATATACTGACAAGCAGTCCTACCCAGCTCTGAACTCCTCCCTGGAGACACTTCTCTTCAGAGCCCCAGTTATGGTGACATTGCTGTCCCGATCCATTACAGCCCTGTCCCAGGTATCCAGAGGCACTCCTGGGGACTCGTACACATTGCAGGACACACACACAGCTTCAGGCCACACACACTGCACGGAGCAGCCTGGGACTTGAGAGGCCAGGAGAGCCCTGCCTCCTGCAGCCCACTGCGCACAGCCATGCTCAGGCAAGCAGGACCTGCTGCAAAGACCTCCCCCAGCAAAGGAAGAACCAGCACTTCTGCCACCAGCCTGCTGGTTAGCTCTGAACTGCGGGGAGGCCCTGAGCAGTGCCCTGGAGCTGGGCACAGCACCCCACATTGGCATCCCAGCTCGAGCTGACAAACCTCCCACCAAAAGCAGTGCTTGGCACGAAGGCTCCTTTGTTCCTGACACACAAGCCATTTCCAGGCTGCTGCCCGGACACATCATCTTTATTGCGCCCTCCTGACTTGAGCAACAGGCGGGGCCCCTTTCTGGGATGATGCTGGAGCTCACACACAGGGGGCTGCCGATGGTAGGGGACTGCCAAGGTCTTGAGCCCTGCCAAGCACTGGGCACTGTGTGTTCTTCAGTACTGACAGCAACACAAGCCTCTCTTGGGGTTTCAATGACCCAAACACCTTCTCACAGACATGGCAGAGCTCCTGCATCACCCAGCCAGCCACAGTCACCTGCTACTGACTCCACTGGTGTGGGCAAAGCTGTGGGATGCTGAGCAGAAAGGACAGAAGACAAACTGTACAAAATCCCTGCTTGTCCATGCACTTTCAGATTGTTCCATTATGTACCAGTATGGAGACAACTCTGAAGCGGGAAGGAGGAAAATGGAAGTGTAAACTCTTGTCCTTATTGTGACACAGACATGGTGGGATCTGTTTCCTGTCCCTGCTCCCAGTCGAACCAGGAAGAGGGGCAGGAGATTTGGGGAACTCTTGCTAGATCCCATGAATGGATAAACTCTCCCTATTTAGCAGCGGTGGGAGAGAATTTGTCTTCAAGCAAGAGTCTTGATACTACCTGTGATGAGGCCAAAAGACAAGCAAATTCCTCCCATGAACTTATCCCCTCTTATACTGCTTACCAGCTACAGGGAGTTTCCTCCACAGCCAAACAGCCACAGGGACATGAGAAAACACTGCTTTTATTTTCCCATCCACAGCTTGCCACAACCACCTCTTGCACCACCACAGCATCTCTTCAGCTTGAGCTCAAGCCAGAAGACTTCAAGGCAAAGTGGCTGGACTTCCCAATAAGGCTTGTGAGACAGCACTTGGAAACTGTCCTTACTGGAGCACACAGGCACTTACTGAAGTCCAGACCTGTGCCTGGCAAAGCAGCTCCAGCAGCCAGGGAGACCAGCAGAGTCCAGTGACTCCAGGCTCCAGTGGTGCAAGAGAAAATCTTGGTCACCTCAGCAGCAGACATCAAGGCAGGAGGGAGAAGGGCCCTCTGCCATGTCAGGAAGAAGAATTCTCTGGCAGTTGCTGCAAGCAGCCCGTGGTCTCCCATCCTCCTCACCACAGCCTGGGTCCTACAGCTGACTCCCCAGCTGGCTCCCACCCCATGTTCCCAATCCTCAGTGCTCCTACCGACATCTCTGCTCCTAGAAAGCAAAGCCTCCAGAAGGGCCCTGATCCCCTTTTCTACTGATCCACAGGGCCCTCGGATACAAAGACCCCAGCAGGGACTCTTTACATCTATTCCCATACCTTCAGCATCTTCCTGCACCAACACATGGTTGCACTGAGCATGTCTTCCAGCCGGGCACAGCTCAGCGCTCTTCAGTGCCTGAACTTTCAACAGGAAACTGCTCTGATATGTACCATTTCCAGGCCTTTTATCCAGCTGTGTTTTTTGGACTCTGTTCTGTCTTCTTCCTACTCCCCACCCCACTCTGCGTGAGCATGTAGAAGGATGAGAACAGAAAGATAAAAACCTCCACAGCCATCCCCACTTGCACAGCCACACCACTTGGCAGCAGGGTGCTGCCCCTCGGCTGTGGGGCTGGGGAGCACCATGCTACAGCCCAGCACCCCAGAACACCCATTTCCTTAAGCAGACACGCAGGGCTGGTTCCCAGCAGTGATGCTGCTCCTCTATGGAGCTGTTCCCCCCTGCCCAGCACAAAAGGGGACACATCACACCCCTGATCCCACCCTGCAAAGGTCACAACCATTGGAGAGAGCAGCACAAGCAGCCTTGAAGTCCTGGTAGTTAGGGCAAGATGCAGTTGGAGCTGTGTCTTACCAACACCCACACTCAGGGGGCTGGCATGCTGCAGGAGGCCCTGGGGCGAGATCCTACCCCATGTATACCCTCTGCTGAGCAGGAAGCACAGGGCTCTCCCAGCAGCCTCAAGCCCCACCTCTGCCATTCAGCATGGCTTCAGCTGTGGCCATGGCTCCAAACGCTGCTCCACCTCAGAGCTGGAGACGGATGAGGTCATCTCCAGTCTGAAATCACTTCCGTTCTCAAGCTGCTCTCAAGACTGTGCCACAGATTAAAGAGTGGGATGGGTGGGGAGGGAAACCCAAATCAGTGGAGCATGTTCCCCATTAAGAGCACAACACTTCATTAATCTCTGCCTCCCAGTAAACTGTCATCTGAACCCCTCACCCTCCCTTCTTCCCCTGCAAGAACAAACCTGGCAGGGACTGCTTGCCGTTAACAGCAGGGTATGGCACAAGCTGCACAGGATTATGCTCGACCCCCAGCTCCCCAAAGCCAACCTAAGCAGAGCAGTGGGGAGAAATCAGAGCTTGGTGCTGTCAGACTAGCTCAACCACGCCACTCCACCTTGTGCCCAGCTCCAACTGCTGGCCTTCGAATGCCTGCACTGCAGCAGCCCAGCTTTCCCCCCACGCACATAGTGTTTGAAATGGTTTGTACTGGCAGCTCATCCTGTCCATGCAGCACTGAGCACCAACATCACAAGCTTGTGGCCTCTACAACAGTCCCATTCTCCACTGTCCAAGTGGCCACACTGGCCAAGGCAGCAGGAGGATTTTCCTACCTGGATCAGGCAGTACTTAACCAAACGCCTGAGGAACCAGGCTCAGCAAGGATGGAAATTCAGGTCACCAGCACAGGGGAGTCCTAAGGAAAAGAGCCTTGCAGTGGTCACATTCGGATGGAAAGAACCAGACTGACAGCTTAGTAGCATAATTTTAAAAACACACTGACCACAGATGAATCAGTGTCTCATTCTTGGAAGCACCAAACCAACCACAGTATCCAACACTGCCTCAAGCAGTAACGGCCAAGACACATCACTGCCACACAGCTCCCTCCTACAGGGTTGTGGGTTCTTTCCCCTCACGCAGACTTTGCTCTACACAGGAAGGCACTGAGTTTTTGTGGGTCTCTTCCAGAATTCCCAGTCTCACTGCAATGGCAGCTATTGGATGGGACCATTTTGTCAGCAATTACAGCTGCTGTGATCCATATGCTGTTTGGACCAAGTCCAACTGCAGCCCATGCTCATGGCCTTGGCCTCACTTGTCCTGCAGCAGCAACTGGACAAAGCAATACTGGGCATGGTACCTTCTCAGCACCATGGGGTAATGGGAGCCATTGCAAATGCAACAGATAGAGAAGAAAGGGGCAGAGCATGCATAAGTGTGCAGCTATGGATCACATGCTGCATACTTGTAGGACTTCCTCAAGCACATGGAAGACTGGAACTCAAGACTATGTGCACTGCCAATCCTGTGCTAGTTTCTCTAGATCACTGAACAGCAGCAGTACAACATGACTGCTCCTACAGAGCACTTTGCTCCCAAGCCTCTTTCCCGAGGCCAGTCCTGGATACCAAACAGCAAAAACTCAATGAGAGCAAAAGCCTCAGCCCTTCTAGAAGCAGTGAGCTGCAGCAGAAGGAACTTCTCGGATCCAAGCATCAGGTGCACACCTGGGCTGTACAGGTGGTTCCTCTTCAGCACAGACTAGGAATAAATAGCTGTGGGACAGACAATTTTCAGTAGGTGAAGCAGCAGGCTGTTCCCGCCACCAGCTGCTTTCTGCTCATTCTGGCTTCCCACCTGTAAGTTGGTAAGATGCCTGCAGAAGTCAATAACAAAGTGAGGACTCAGTGAGGAAGCAAATGTTCAACAAGCAGATTACCTTGTCAGAGATGAGGAGACACAGACCTACAGGGCAGCGCCTGATAGCTCCCAACAGGAGAGCTCCAACAGCAATGAGCTGAGCAGGGTGTGCTGCACACTCCACCGCCCTGAGAAACACCAACTGCTACATGGACGGAACACTTCTGAAGTTGAATATTTGGGCTAAGGGGAATCCTGAGGCTCAAATGCCTCTGGGAAGCTTCACTTGTAGCATGGCTGACTCACACAGGAGTGGAGCTCCTCCTTCATCAAAGTAGCTGCTATGTATCCCTAAAAATCATGGCCTCCAGACAGAAATGCCTCTATACAGAGGTGTTATGTCCTGGGCTTCAGCTCCAAAACAGCAAGGAGGAGAGCTAAACATCTCTAAAACAGCAAGCAATGAGGGGAACTTCACTATGAGCATCCACACCTGGCCTGGCTGGGCCAGTGATGCCTGCCAAGTCCTCAAGGACCCTGGGCTAGAAGGCACTGAGCAAGGGTTGTGCTCTTCACCCTGCACCCAGACACCCTGGAGAGCTCTGAGCCACACTCTGCATCTCAAATAAATCCCCCATTAACCCTGTCTGTAGGAGACTCTTGTTCCCAAATAGCTTCACACTTTTCCAGTACTCAGCTGCTCTTTGTGCGCAGGAGAGGACAGGTATTTTATCTGCAAACCACTGGACATGAATAACCCTGGAAGTGAGAGCAGGCATGCACTAACACTTCCAGTTTTCCTAAATGTTGTTGTTGATTTGCTTGGGTTTGGCTTTAATTGCTCAATTTACAAGTAAAAGCCATTCAGACTGAAGGCAAAGGCTTCTGTCATGGCAGCCTAATAAGAATCAGACTGTACTGCATTTGAGGAGCACACAGATATGATACAGATAAACACACAAAACCACACCCTATGTTTTCCAAAACACAGATCCACTGAAGGATTGCTGAATATTCTGAACAGCAAGTTCTGAGGATACAAAAGAGATGCTATGAAATCATTGATGTACTACGAGCAACAGAAAGCAGCCCAATTCAAAAATGCCCTCTCTTCCCAGGCAAACCAGGCTTCCTCTATGCAAAGGAATTCCACAGGCGCAAGGACATTAATGCCCTGGTGGAGTTAGAGATGACGAAGGTTGTATTTTCCTTTTCCAGTAATACTTAGATTTAACTATATAAACTGTTCCCCTGGGAGCAGATCCTATTTCACTGTTTATACAAGAGCCTCAGAATTGGATTTTAAAGGTGAAAGTACCCACACATCCAGACTGCAGGAGCCCACTCAATACAGATGTTTGTCTTGCTGTAGCAAACAGCTTCTCCATTGCACTTCTCAAATTCTTTGCCCTGTTACCCACTGCCACATCCAGAAAAAGCAGGGCACAGGAGTTCACCCAGGCAAGGATGGCCTTGATTATCAACACTGCAAAAAGTAAGAAGGGCTGTGCAGTAGCAAAGCCTGCATGAGTTTTTCATGCTGTGACAAGTCCAGGTGAAGCAGAGACGGGCACATGGGATGCAGAAGCATTCAGCCTCAGGGTAAAGCACAGCCTGGCTCTCCAGCCCTGGATTTGACATTCAGGGCATAGACTGCAAGCAGCTACCTGAGAGCACAGGGCACTGAAGTGGAGCACAAAAGCAATCCCACCCTAGAAGAAAACTAAGAGGGTGCATAGATCAGTCAGAAAGCAGCACAGCTAGTGTGATGAACAGTGACTGCCCACTAGCTATCTGCTCCAAATATACACGAGGAGTTTAACCACCTCTGAAGAAGACAGTTCTCAAAAGCAGCAAGGTGGGATGAGATGTTAGGAACACTAATCCACAATGAAGCATCTCTGCCAAACAGAGGCCCTAAAAAAGAAACAGCATTGTAGAAATTTCAGTTCCAGTAAAGAAACCAAAATGTTGGACGGAACTGTCACTCCTGAGCATGGCCGTGAGCCTCTCAAAGCCATTTCCACAGAGCTACGGTTCTCACTGATTTTTTTGAGACAAAGATGAAAGGGCCATTCAGAGCAGCCTGGAACCTACCTCCTACAGTATCTTCCCCGTTATTTTCCTTTGCCAATCTCTTTCCTGGACCTAATCCATGGACCACAGCACATGAAAGGCAACTGTAAGCCTGGCACCAGGTGTGTAAATTCTTCTGCAGAGCCTGCTCATGGGAGATGGCAAGAGCTCTTGCTACACAGCAATTTATATCAGCCAGAGTGATGGCAGGGGGAGAGCAGTGGCAAGGCTGCTCACCAGAGCTAAATTTATAAAAACACAGGATGTGCTTAGCCCCTCTCAGTTTCAAAGCATTTGGGCACTTTCATCTGTACTTAAAGAAAGCTGGGCCTTGGTTCATATTATTGCAAACTGCCTAAAAAATTTGCCTTTAAAATAACCCTATTGTACAGTGGCCTTTGTGGAAAAGCTGATGTTTCATCCTATTGCCTTTCATCTCCACATCACCAGCCCAGACCAGAAGAATGTGTCAGCTCTTTGGTTAATCCAGAATATGCCGACAAACTCAAAGGCATTGCAAGCAGGATCCATTCATTTGGGGAAGGAACAGCCTATGGTTCTGGGCTGGCACAAGGTGAAACTGCAGGTCTGTGGCTCAGGGAGGGCTTCACAGACACCACCATCATGCAAACACTCAATAACCCTGCCACCGTGCCATGAGGACCCATTGAGCTTAGCACTAGGAACAAGAACATCAGAGCTGCTGTTAGGATCTTTCCATAAAGGCACAGGGCTTACAATCCAACGCTGCCATTTTGGCAAATTTCATCAGTGATAATTCAGTATAAAATACTGCAGCCACACCAGGCAACCCACTTTGGCCAGGACAGACCTTCAATACCAGCATTGCTCTGACAAAATCTCAGAGATGGTGTTTTCTACAAGATTTGAGAGTGCCACTTTTCCTCTCTCCTCACCAAAAATCACAGCCTTAGAAACAAACCTTAGCATCCAATTGCATTGCTGAAAATAGAGACCAAAGCCCTAAACATTGCAGAGGGTCATTAAAGGACACACATTCTAACTCATATTGCCCACTCCTCCCCAAATCCTTTCCACCTTAAGATACTTTTTCCCCTGAAAAATTGAGTGAGAAAACAACCACAAAAGATTAGCACCCCAAGCTGAATAACTGATGCCACTGCATCAGGGACACAGCTCAACCACACTGAACAAACTGGGTTCAATACTTCAACTGAACAATAATTTCAATCCAACAATTCAATTCAACACTAACTTCTGTTCTTCACAGATAACATTGCTGTGACACTGGTTTTGCTGCCATTTCAGCATTGATTTCCACTATAAAGTTTACCAAATCAGAGCTATCAATACAACCTCTACTTGCCCTGTAACAAAAGTGTTAACAGCAACTCATAAATACAGTCCTGAGCTAAAGGAACAGATAGTTGTAAAGTCCTCTCTCTTGCAGGCTTTTTTTTAGTGGTATTGCTGATTTTCTTTCCGAGTTCCACCTGAATTTAACAAGGACAGTGAAGTGCACAAGGTAGAAGGTGGGAGATATTAACACAGGAGGCACTGGAAGAACAGACTTTGTGAAAATGTCTCCTTTTAAATTATTATAAAGGATTTTGGAATTCAGAGCACTGAAACTGTACTAAAGAAGGTATTAGGCAAGACAGAGTAATTTGACTGTCCAACACTGTGGTTGTTGGACACACAAGGAGCAGCAATCCCTAATGTTGGAAAGAACCTGGAAGCAACGGAGTGGAAAAACAGCATTTGCTGGATTGCTTTTTCCTTAGAGTCAACCCAAAGGAAATGGAAACAGCCACACAGGTAAGGCAGAAAAGCAAGACAGGACAAGGAACGCTCCACTCAGTCAACAGTTAGCAGGTAGCCAGCACCCTCATGCAATGTCAGCTCGAGTGACAGCCACAGCAGGCTAAGAGTAACTTGTTATTCACAGCCCTTTAACAAGAACAGGGCGCAAAATCAGATTAGACACCCACGAGCAGCCCTTGGGACTTGCAGTACAGCATCAAGTCAAGCCTTTGTATTTTTTAAGAATCCAAGGATAACGATCTCCAAGCAAATCCCAGAACCAATGTCACATGTGGAGCATGAAGGGATTTTCTTGGGCTCACAGCCTGGGCTCTGACGCGCCAGGCCAAACACCTCCTGGTGTTTGTTTTCTGAGATTTATTCTCTAGTCGTGTTTTGCTGTGGGAACTCACCCTACTCCCCTCCCAAGGCCTGTCAGAAACACACCGTCCCCTCACAGACATGCTGAATGTCACACTGGCCAGATGCGGCAGGCTCTGAGTCCACAAGCCCGAATGAAGCAGCTTAACCCAGAGATGTGGCTCTGTCCCTGATGCGCCTGTCCCTACAGCTCATGATAGCCTCATGCGCCCTCAGACCACGTGAGGTCAAGTTCTTTTCCTTCTTATCTCCAGGCTCAAGGAGGTCGTAAGGATTGCTAACCCTCAGTGCCAGGATGGCAGAGGTCTCATTTTATGTGCATGGAAGAAACATGCTCCCTCAGCTGCGCACCTCTGGAACACACTACTTCCACTGTACATGATCAAATCTATAATGTCAGGCCAAATTCATGGCCCAGCCTGAAGAAATTTTGATGGGACTCTTTCCTGATGCAACGTTGCCACACGCGGGGAAATCAGTTTTACTTTTCAGGCTCATTTCTAAACCACTGCCTTACAAATATGAAGCAGAATCTACTTTTCGTGGAGAAAACACATGCTGGCCTGTTACAGCAGGATGCCAGCCAAGAGGTGGGTGGATGCCCTAATCATTTAACTTTCTGAAAAAGAAGAAAGATAGTTATTTGTCATGAAGGAAAAGCCTTAAACCCCCAAGGGACAAGCTCTAGGTGCCTAGGAATACACACAGATTTACTGGAGCAACAAATAAGCTTATCCCTTGGGCATACACAGGGTGTCTGAGGAAGCAAAAGCAGCAGTTTCATCCCCCCTGACATTTCTTTTCACTGTCATTAATGCTGTGATAGGTAGAATCAAAGTCCTGCAAAATGTCCACATCTGGGCTGTGAGCTCTACCTCAAAGAGATACTCTTTAGTACCACATACGCCCAAGTGCAAGACACAGCATAGGAACAAAACACGTGAAGAAGCCTCCACACACTTTGCAAAGAAACAGAAGATGGCTCATTAAGCTTTCAGAGTAACAAGCCCCATTATATCCCTTGTTAGCAACCCCATGCACTCACTCCGCTGCTGCTACATGAAGAAGAGCTCCAATAACACCATCACTTGTTTACTAGAAGAACAACAAATCTGCTATTGACCAACACCTGCCCATGACAGCGACCACAGGAGGAGCAGGGAGATGTTCAGATGACACTGACCATTCAAACTAGGCAGCAAAGCTCCTGGCACTGGCCAGAACCTCTGAGCAGCTGCTGAGGACCAGCCCTACCACCTCAAACAGAAAGGCTTTCACTGACATTAATGAGAGCTGCTGAAAATAATGCCATCACACAGCTATGAGATGGCATGAAGCCTTTCTGTTTGAGCACCAGCAGGGTGAACAGAGCAGCCACTGAGGAAGAAGAACGCTGGGCTCCATCCAGTCACTTCTGGTTTATTTAAATTGCTGTGAAGTCAAATGCTGTGAGCATAGTGTGAGCTGAGTGTGGTGGGGCAGTGCAGGAGAGGCTTGCTCAAGTGACAAGAGGACACACTCCTGCTGCAGGGTGATGGCTCGCAGGATCCCAAGCCTCATCAATCTGACAGTACTGGGGTGTACACAGAAAACATGCCTCCGACTTTCTCACCTCTGTGCGCCTGGTCTGAGCTTCTGAAGTGTCAGCCCACAGTGGCTGCCCACAGACTAGAGCGGATCCGGAGTGTTCAGCCACTCAGTGGACCTGGAGTCCTTCCCAAGCATGTGCCTGGATTAATTTCCCAGTAAAAGCCCTGTTAAATAACTGTCCTCCCTGATACCCACTTCCCTCATAAATACACCCTCTGCCAAGGGCTCCTTTCACGGGGAGGAGAGCTCTTGAAAGTAAGCAGACAAACAGCAAAGGCATTAATCCCAGGGGTGAGACACGAGCAGTTTTCCTTCTGCGTGCTCCAGTGAAGGGCTTCAGGGCACTGCTTCGCAGAAACAGTCTACACAGTCAGAACTGTGAGCACAACTGCTGGGAGATGAGAGATCACCTCAGACAGCAGCTCCCCTGCTGTCCTCATGACACACTCTCGCTCGTCTCAGCAGAGTGCAATCACAGCAGCAAGACTTTGCTGCAAGCCAACTGCATCCCTTGAAGGTTAACCCCTGCTGCCTTGATGCAGCCCACTGCAAACACCAGCTCGGCTGTGATGCTTCTTCCATTACTGTTTGATCCCAGCTGGCACCAACTCCTCTGAGCCACAGGAACCTCTCAGAATCTATAGGATCCTAAAAGCCATAAAGCTCCTTGACATTTTTTACAGCTGCTCTTGGGCAGAGGGAAATTACTATTGGTCCAGATGGGCCTTTCCAATACTGCCTCTACATTTCCAGGACTTCACATCACTTAATACCCAATGCAGAGACTCAGGGGAGCTTTAAACTATAAAGCAAGCACAGCCAAGGAGACCATGTATGTAGGGCAGGCAGACAGCAGATGCCTTTGTGACTCATATTTTACCTGAATATATAATTAATGTAGTATGTAATTTATTAAAAAACAGAAGTGCATGTAAGACTGCAGGATCTAAAGAGACTTCATGCGTGTACATATCACAGCAAGAATGAGCTCAGTGCGGCAGGCAGGATTAGAATAGTTCTCACACTGAGGAAACAGCCAGGAGAGATTACAAAGGCCAAAAGCAAAGTGACTTACTGGGAGGTGATCTTAAAAGTAATGGCAATACAAACTAAAGCAGTAAAAGGCCTGGCCTGCACTCTCATGTGTGTCCACACAGCTCCCAGCACCAGGGGTCTGCAAGGAAAAATGAAACAGTCACTGGAGCCCTGACCACATCTGCACTGCCATGGGCTTTGCCTCACAGACAGCAGAGGGAAGACATTAAGCCATTGGAGCCTTTTTTTCCCCAGAAGCTGAGTGGATCTTTCTTCCCCCCCCGCTTCTGCACAGCGAATGTCCAGAGGTCAGTGGGACGGGCTCGCTCCCCATGGCCAGCCTCCAGGAGCTAACGCTCATGATCCTGTGGTTTATTTGCTCAGCCCGCGCTCCAGCTCCCTGCTCCCTGCCAGGAGTCATTCTGGGAGAACAGCACGGGCTGCGCCGGGTGGGGTCAGGCAGAGACCATCCCAGCTCCATACACACACCCTGGACACACTTGATAACGAGCTTCAAAACAAACAGGGCACTCCCAAAGTTCCCAGGAAGAGCAAAGAACTGAGCTGAACAAAGCTGGCAAATGGAGGACCTCAGCTCTCCTGCTCCTTGGCTCCAAGAGACACGCAGTACAGCCACCACAGTGGCACACGGGAACAGATCTGCCACCATGCTGCTCCTCTCCCTCCATCAGCTAACTTCAGGGCGAGCACTCCAGTCCTCACAATGGCTGTTACTTTTGTCAGCCAGTGTCACTGTGCAGAAAATAGCCCAAATTTAAGAGGTGACTGAAAAACTGGAGTTAATTCTATTAACTTCGAGGGCCTCTCACCTCTGACTTCACAACTGCGCTGGTTCACCCCCCCTTCAATCATCATGAGCTAGCATGAACCACACAGCCTGAGAACCTCCTGCACACTGCACTTCTAAGCTTCCCTCAAGCCTCACTGCTGTAGCATAGCACCAGGCTTGTGCAATCTGAAGGTTGCACTGCTGTGTTCAGATAGGTTTATGCCATCTTTAGCATCCCTGCACTGTACTGCCCTGCACAGCATAGCTACATCCCTCTTCTGCAGCTGAACTTCAGCCTCAACTTTTCTATGTTATTTCTTTTACTTTTGACTTCACGAGTGAACAGTTGTACCACAGCCAGGAACTAAACAATTCTCCTTCCCCTCTTGGCATTACATCCTCCCAGATGCTTGTGCAGGGTTTCACTTCCTCTTCAGCTCGTGGTCAACACTTAGCCAGGCTTTTCTCATTAGCAAGCCTGTCCCTGCATCCCTCCAGTATGCTCTTCTCACAGCCACCTCCAGCACATGGAGGTGATGCTGATGGGATAGGACTGGGACTGACAGGCCAAGGAAGGGCACAGCATTCTTAGAGTGGAATCTTAACAGGCTGTAATAAATTTCAATTAATGCACAGGAAGTACACTCACACAGGAGAGAAGGAATTAGGAATACTAACCCATTCAGCCCACAAAACACAAAGGACTTGTACATCAGTTGGGAGCAACTGATCTCTTTCACTTTCTACAGCCCAGCCCCTATGGGTAGCATTGCACATACAAACCCTTCTCTTCAGCACACTCAGTGCCACCTTCCCCTATTCACTTTAAACAGTATTCCTGCAATTCCAAGTGGTGGACGAACAGCAGCACACATACTGATGAGGAACATGCATTCTGGGATCTGATCCCAGCTTTTCTGATGCTTCACACACAAATCCAGCTCCTGAACACTCTTGTGGGAACAAGATCACTGCAAACCTCTTCACAGCTCCAGGGACAATTCTCTGGGAGAAAAGGAATGTGTAACAGCAGACAAACATTTTTCCCTGTGCTTTGTGGCTAACCACACTGTAGACATACACGCGCACACACACAGGGACCAAATCCAGTTCATTTGGGAATTACTCCAGAATGCTATGAAACAACTTGTAAATGCTTCACAAAAATCTGAAGTCAGACAATGTATTAGAAACACCACATGTTTCTTTCACAAGTATTAGAGGATTTTCTGTGTGGTTTCACTGTCCCAGGGAAAACTGCCTTGGGGGGATGAAGTCTTAGTGTTGGTGAGGCAGAAAGCTCTGCAGGTAAGCGAAGAAGGTGCCTTCCTGTTCATACTCTGCTCTCCAGCAAAAAAGTAACAGAGAAGCCACTTGAACCTGAAGAGAAACAACGAGAGAGGAACCCTATTGGCTTATCAAAGAGATATCTCAGCAAGAAGTGCCTGAAGTACTGAAGATGGAGCAGAGCAATCCAGACTTAGATTGTGCACATATGAGCAGTAGCTGCAGCATGGTTATAGGAAACACTACTGCAGGCAGTGCTAGGAAAACCCCTTGGACTGAACACTTAAAACTAACTTGGCAAAGCTCTAAAGATACACAGCAGATACTCAACCTGGTCTGGCACAGGAAGCAACCAGTTGGCTGAAGGTAGACTTCTTGGATTTCCAAGAGGTCCATTTAATGGGTATTTAATGAACAACAACTTAGACTGAACCTGAGGGTAGGCTATATGGGCTCTAGAAGGCACTGAACCCTAACAGTTGCTTCTCTCTCTAGACTTGCCTTTCCTCGGCTTTTGGAGGGACCTGTCATACTCCCCTGGTTTATTGCTAAAACAGTTGACTGAAGAATAGCATCATCATGAAGTCAGTCTCATTTTTGAAAGTGTTAAGCAGTTGTAAGAGACTCCTTGACTTTGGAGACTAAAAACATTCAATGACTGAGTCTCTCCTTCATTCAGATGACAGCAGCACTGTCACCTCTGCAACTGTGAGCTGCCTTTTGTAATGCCCCAGCTGCTGCAACCCAGCAGCTGATCAAGTGTCACAAGCATCTCTTGGGGTTAAATAAAACTTGCTCCTACTTCATTAGCATTAGCAAGGATCAGGCCGCATGTCACACTCACGTACTCGGCCAACATGACCAAAACAGCCCTGTGCCATTCACGCAAGAGCAGTGGAATTTTGGACTCACGCACGAGTAGCTGAGCAGTTCATGGAAATTGAAGGGACAGAAATCCCTGTGCAGGAAACGCTTACTTCTCCCTTTTCATAAACTGCAGACTTCTACTTGCACTGAGAGGGCTGAACCCCTGCCCTGCGCTAACAACCAGTTATCCATTTGGAGCATAAATAATTGAAGAGAGACAGCAGCAGCAGCAGGAGGCAGGTTCTGCGCCTAGCTCTCCAGCAGTTCTGTTTCACCATGCAGTTCATGTGCTAACCTCTTTCTACAGTCCTTTTTCAAGAAGCCAAACAGACAAAGAAGGGGGGAGGAATAAGTCAAAGTGCCCAGGATGGACTGCCCTCCCCAGCCCAGAACACCCCATTTGTGCGACACAGAGGCCTCCTGCAGCAGGATTGTTTAGACAGATGCATAGCAGAAGGACAGGCTGGACTGAACCTCCTGACCCGGGCAGTCCCACCCAGCTCCTGACACACTGTTCCGAGCACTGAGCCTTTGCCCAGTGTGGAGGGTGAAAGACCAACGTTTGTCTTTTGAAATAGGCCAAAAAAAATTAACGAACCACACAAGGCTTTTTACAGAGAAGTAAAAGCTTCCACTCCTGTGCTGCATCTGGCCAAGATACACTGGGACATCAGAAAGACAAACAGAGATGTGCTGCTGTAAGAGTATTTCCAGTATTTACCTCCAGAGTCTGTGACTAATTTGCTACTCCTTTTCTGGCAGGCTCATCTTGGTAGTCAGGATGTAAGACCAGGGTTGGAAAACAGAGGTTGGAAGAGACATTAACATGGGGAGTCAAAGAGAAACAGCCTCGCCAGGGCGATCTATGACACAGTGAGAGACTATCCAGCTGTGGTGAAATATCCCACTCGCCAGCTGCAAACATCATTTTGTTTTCTCTGAGCAAAAACCACCCTGTCTGCACTGATACAGAGCATGGCAGACAGCACAGGAACACAGCTCCACATTGCCACTCCCAATGAGTCAAAGAATCACAACTATAAAATAAGTGGTTTAACTCTGAGAGAATTAAGAGTCAGTGGTACTCTGCTCACCTGCCAGGTTCCATGCTTTTCCTCTTCCTTGTGCAGAATTTTCCTCTAATCACAAGATTACAAGAGCTGCTACTGTGAAGAACGTACTTAGGTGAAAGATGGCAATGCCACAAACATATAATGGGGGTATGGATTCTCCAAGCTGCTCCAGCACAGACCGTGAGGGGATTCTGCAAGGCCAAGCTCTATTCTGGTCTTTGTTGTACAACTGCTGTACAAAGGACCTCAATTCACATGACACTTTTCATCACATTTCACAGAACTAAGCTAACCAACTTTCACCACATGGGTATCTACACAGAAACCAAAGGTGATGTTAACGTCATCCTCCACCATCTAAGACACAGGAATCACCACTCCTCCCTCCTCTTAATCTACTCATTGTCATCAGCAACTACCTGCAGTGGAGCTGTCCTCAGCGTGTCAAGGGTGGTACCCCTGCACTATGCAGAGCATAGCTTTTTCAGGGGCCACACTTTCTCCCATCTGGGCTCATCTCTCCATAAGCCCAGTAGAGAAAAGGAGAAGGTGGTTCAGCACACACTGACAGGGAACTGGGGGATTTTCAACAGCCAATGTCTTTGCAAGGCAAGGCTGTGGTTGAAGGTTGACCTTAGAATGATGCACTATGTTGGTATGATTGCTATTTTAGATGGAGGACATATCTGCTGTTGTAATATCGACTGTTCCAGGACCAATGGAAATCTCTGCTTCTTTTTTCCTAAGAAAAAAGCAACAGAGCGTGAACATAATTTTTTAAGATACAAACCCCAGATTCTCAAAACCTGAAACACAAAAGCAGCAAATTCAGGAATTCTCAGGGCCTCCCAATGACTCACACCAAAACCATTCCTCCAGTCAAATTACCTTCTGCATAGCATCTTCCCTATATGCAGCACCCCATATATATTTTTAATGGCAAGGAGACCACTTCAAAATATGCTTAAATAGAAAAAAGGATCAAGCTAAATGCAAAAGGCACGGCCCTGTAATTTCAGACCCACTGAAAGAACTGGATTCACCAGATAGTCCCTGCTCCCACACCCAAACAACTTTGCAAGTTGATGGGGTGGGGAGAGATCAACTTGGAAAGGAGAGGTTCCCATCCTCCTGATTTAAAAAGAAACAATGACTTCAAAGCACATTAGAGACACAGGCCTGAATGAGCAGGAGCAAGCTTCAGAGACCCAGCAAGGTAACACCCCAAACAAACACACCAACATGAGCTAGGAGGCATGTTCTGCAGGAGTGTGCCAGGAGACTCCAGTTTAACTGGGTATCTGGGAGGTTTCACCTGTACTCCTCCCACAGCAACACCTCGGGCTTTGGCAGTGTCCATCCGCTGCACTTGTCCTGTTGGGTACTCAAGTCAATGCTCTTCTGACAAATTGCTAGGTTTCTCTTACATGGGGCCAGCTCTTCTTCACATGGAAGATTAGTCACTGTTTCATTTGCCTACCCAGTTTCACAACGGGAATCCCTCTCAGCACTCCAGCGGTATATAAATTGTCAGGAGAGAAACCGTCCCTCTGAGAGGTGCTGAACCAAGGTATAATGAGACTGAGGAGCTTGGTCTTACCAGGCATCCTACTGTAGAGCTACATACCAAACTGTTTCTCCCAAGTCCAGGGTCTTAAACCACAACCCTTCCTCTTGGAAAGCTAGATTTGGTGTGCACAGAGACCAGCATCAAGCCTCCTCTGACATCAACAGCACGAGTTCAGTACCAAACACCCCAGTTAAGAAGCCATTCCTTGGAAACCAGAGAGGGGAGAATCTACCATTATTTTTTCCTTCAAGAACTGTAGCAATTACAAGTCCAACCTGCAAAACAGAGTCCTCTGGAACTAGACAAATGCATCAGTTCTGACTATGCTACATGGGAAGTTAAAGACACATTCTTAGACACCACATTGTTCTATTTTTGGACTCAGTAAGTCCAAATTAAGATTTTACTGAGGGCTGCTCTACTCACATGCACTCTATTGCACTGCCCTCTCAGAAGCTCACTCCATTTCCCAACTGCTTATTAAAAGCAGCTTTTATAATAAATTTTGAAAAAGCAGTTCAGGCAAGAATCACAGCTTTAGCAAACCTCTTAAACTGTTACCTGCTGCCAGATGTCAGGGAACTGGAACAAGGTGGCACAAGAAGAAAAGTCCTGCTCTCAAAGGATGCTAAAGGAAAATCACTTGTGGTTTTGTGTGTTCACTTTAATTTTAACAGACTGCTTTGTATTCACAGCTTGGTTTCCCTCCACCGTCCATGGCTGGCACAAATTCATAATGCACCATGCTCTGTCATGCAAGACCATGCTCTCGGTGTAAGGCAGAGGCACACAGATGCACATTTGAGGACAGACCTCCTCTGCCCTAGGAGAACACTCTCCTGCAGACACGAACTCTTTGGGGTACCGACTCCAGCCCACTCTTGCCTATGCAGTGTGACAAAGGCCCTCAGGAATTATGATAACATCTACAACAGACTACTCTGATCTCTGCCTCGCTTCTTCCCCTGGGGAATGAGCAGAAAGGAGCTTTATACATAGCCAGCTCCCCTCTTTATTTAAAAACAAATTAACTAAGGAACAGCATGCGGTTTTGTTAGGGTTTTTTGGGTGGGAGGGTCAAAAAGGACCCCTCCAGTTCACAGCTTATATTGAATTTACTACAATTTCAGACAACATTCTTGATTGTTTCCCTCCAGAAATAACAAGAATTAACAGCAACGCTTACAAATAACAACAAAATACTACCAAAACTTTAAGTAGCTTGGGAATAATGCACCCAATGGCCCAATTCTCCTATTATCCCTGGATTTACTTTGTTCATCTCACCACTGCAATCAGCAGCTCACAAAATACCCCTATGTCTTCTCTCAACGTCCAAGTCTGCATTATATAGGGAAACACCATCTCCTGCAGTAACCAGGTGAATGCCCAAGCTGCTACAACACCAGTTTGCCTTTTTATGGTCCAGAATGGCTGTGCAGTACCACTATCTTGGTAGGTATCTTATGCATATGGAATGAGATCCTCAAAGAAAGCTTGGACTCAAAGGCAAGTCCAAGTCAGGCTGGGAATGGATGGGTGGACTTCTTCCCGCTGCAGGGACTCTATGCATTGCCCTGTTGTATTAATCACCATCTCCATCCCCACCTTTGTGAGGCAGAAAAGCTCTTCCATATACAGCAGACATTGCCTGCATCACGGTGATGGTGCTAAGGAACACATGGGACTCTGCTAGTAACCCCTTACACGTAGACATTCAAGCTCAGGAAGAGAAGGATTCCCCTTCCTCTCAAACACCCTAAATCCTTCCAAATACCAGATAAAGGACAAAAAAAACCCTTGTCGATGTCATCTGATTGCATCACCCCTCCTCTCTCTCCAGGACTCATGCAAATAGCTGTTTGCTTTGCAAAGCAAACCAGATGTGCCCTAACGCCCAAATCGTGGCTGCCTGTGAGGTGATGATCTGCTACACCACCCGGGAGTGGCGAGCAGCAGGACCGGGTCTGTGTCTGCGCATCTGTGCTGCGGAGGGAAGAGGTTGTGATGGGGCGACGTGCTCCTAATGCTGAAATGCCTCTGCCAGCCCCTGCGCTGCCTTTCTCCATCCGAACCTACTCGACACACCCAAAGGCACCGCAAAAAAAGAAACCCAACCCAAAACGCAGGGAGATGGAGCAGGGAAAGCACTCATTTCCAGAATGAACCCAGCTAAAACAGGGCCACCATGCCCAGCACCAGGCGGGAATGCTGCCGTGCCCAGGTAGCAGGACACCATCCGCTGCCGCAGCAAAGCGGGCGAGCTCAGCCCCTGCCGCACCGCGCCGCGGACCCACCACCTACCTGCTTCTCCTCTGCGGGGCACAGCGAGGAGGGCGGGATGCCCGCGGCAGGAGCCGGCACCGGGGAGAGAAAAGAAGAAAGAGTGAGGCGCGAGGGATGCGACGGACCGCGGGGCGGGGCGGCCGCGCGTCCCCAGCGCCTCACCTGGGTTGACCAGCTTGCTCTTGTACCGCATGCCGGTGCTCATGGTGCCGCCGGCGGCCCTGCC